>CAJNOP010000738.1:0-20267 GCA_905250075.1 Rotaria sp. Silwood1
CAACTTGATCTGCTCTTTTCAACGATTCTATTGGATTCGATACATACCTCAAAACGAACAACTAATCATATTATTTTCGCGTATTACTATACAGCACTACAACAATGACTAACAAAATGAAGTCAATTGCTTCTATTATTGAGGAAAATTGTTTCAAAATTTGTTTGGAACTGATTATTCTAGAAAATTGAAGCACTGCTGAACCATGGAAACTTATAATCTTATCATAGAATTTCGATGTATACTGATGAAATACTGAGGATCCCACATATGGTTGTTATCAAAGCTAATTAACTCGTAACCAACGTTCAAGTTAATGAAAACTTGTGAAAAGCTAATGAAAATCTGTGAAAAGTTTAAGTGATACAATGATTGACAAAAATGAAGATTCCACACATCATTAAAGTGGGGTCAAACTAGAGTAAATCACGTGTATTCTCAAGGGGGTCTATATTTATGGAATAGTGATTTTTCAGTATCGTTAATTTTTTTCTTAAGATAGTGAGCGAAATGATGAATATTGTAGTTAGATAGCGTGTTGATGCTATGATGTACGCATACTATTAGCAGACCTATACTATATGTTTTGGAAACAAGATAAGCATTTTTGTTCATTTATGTGAGGGAGGTCTATAATTTTGAAAACCCCTGTATTGCTCGAATTCAGTTGAGGTGGGTTGAGTCTGGAAATTCTTTCTTATCAAAACGGTTGTTAGCGCATTTCCTACGGAATTAAAATATGAAACACGATCGCGCTGCTAACATTGTACGTACGGAAAATTAGCAACATATGATTTGGTTCTGAATTGTTGCATACTGCTGATCCATATTAACCCTTTGAGAACCGAATTTTTTTCAATCGACAAGTAGTTCTTCAACCAATTTACTGTATATGGCTGAAAAGGATTACATAAAAACTTTATGATAATACATAAAGAAAAGAGAGGGACGGAATATGATGTCATTGTATAGTAGCATAAATAAAGAAGAACATCTGAGAAAGATCTATATGGCAGGAAGAAAGAGAGAAAAGATATGAATCAGATAGCAAGTGAAGCAACTTATTACCTTACAGAGCATAAGAGTTTAAGGTGAACCAAACATTTTCTCTACTGGAAAACAGGTGGGACAACGTATGTCCCACGGTTCTCAAAGGATTAATGATGAAAGATCTTAATCACAGTATGTTACAACGAGTGTAAAAAAATGAAAAAGAACAGATACCTTAAACTCATTCGTGTTTCACATTTATTTTGCAGTAGACTTCAGTTTCGGCGGTATGTTTGTCATGGTCTATAATGAATTGTTGCTAACTCTCCAAAAAGTAAGATGTCATGAGAAACTTTTTCAATTGGTAATATCTTATAGACCTTTTAAAGGTTCTAGTCAGAAATTTTAGAACTTCTAAAAGATTCGTAAAATGATATGCATTGAAAAGGTCATGTCTGCAAACTTTTTCTGTATAGAGAAGGTACCTGTCACAATCTGCGATATGAGAAGGTAGAGGGGTTGTTGTCAAGGTATTTGTTACGGCCTGTGATAGAAAGCTGGCCATTGCTACCATGTCTCTTACTGTCTGTGATAGTATGCCGGTTACGAACTGTGATGTCTCTATGGTAATGTCTGTCACGATTTGAAGGGAGCAGTGAGTTTAAATTCCTACCTCTATATTTCAACACTCCTTTTTAAATCTCGTTTCACAAAAAAATAGAGAAATAATATCTATATTTTTTAGGTTGAGTTGGATTATGAATTTCATTTTTTTCAGAAGTATAAAGAAATGCCATCTGTGTGTCGATATTGATATCGTTCTCCGGTTGTTATCCTCTTCCTCTTTCCTTCTTATCCTCCCCCTATTGATGTGTATTCATTTTTCTTTCACTCTTCTATATAAGCGCATGTTGTACATGGTGTAGGTATACTCTAAAGATATGAAGTAGCAAAACAAACAAACTTCACTGTTGAGGGTGCCGGCAAAGCTACTTTTCCAGTGCGTCGTTAAAATCTGTATTTTTTGGCTTGGATTGGAACAAAAAATTCATTTTTTCTCATGAATAACTATGAATGAAAATGAATTTACTAAACCATCACATCCTCAAACATATACACGTCATTTCTATTTTTATTTTGTGAAGTCCGATATAAAAGAAGTGTCGAAGTATATAGGGTAGAAACTTGCACCCCTCACCCATTACAGACGTGACGGACATCTTAGCAACATCGCTCCCGTCAGAGTCGTGACAGACAGACTCAATAAGGTCCCCCCACAAAATTTATTAATTATAATTAATTAATAACTTTTCTTACTATTTTTCGGGTATTTTTTACGGAAAAACTGTCGCTTTTGTCTAAAAAATATGCTATATATCATATAATGCACAGCGATTTCTGAAGAAAACAGTAAAAAGGCAGTATCTAACTAATTATTAATTAATCTATTCGAAAAATTCTGCATCTAATAATTAATTAGTGCACGGCCTTCTAATAGAGTCGAAGAACTTTTGTTCAAACATGGTCTTATATTGAGGGAGACTATTTATGAAGGGGAGTTTCCCTATACTAATGACATTTCTTGAGATCGAAAGCCAATAATTTCAGTCTTGTCCTACGCAAAAAATGACAGTGTCTTAACGTATATTCTTGATGGTTTTTCATTCATAAAGTGTTGACTAGCGCTAGAACTAATGACATATTCTGAAAGCTCGTGGTGAGTTCTACAAATCTAGCTATAAAAAACAATTTAAAAAAAATCCCCAACGTGATAAAAAAATCGATTTCCTTATGCTAAATGACGTTAAAGAGCTAATATTTGATATTGTTGCTATGGTTTCTCGGAAACTTGATTTTTTCCGAAGTGAATGGCCATTTTTAGAGTAGTAAAAAAAAATAAAAATTATCAAAATTGGTTGAGTAGAATCCGACTTATGAGCATTTTCTTTTCGAAAGCCAACAGTACAATGAGCGCGCTCTTCACTCATATATAAGTAGACAGAAACAGGTGAGACATGTTGTGAAAAGACCTTTTACACGTAGATTAGTTTATGTAGCATTAATATGAGATCCGTCTGTTAATGTACAAAGAAAAAACGAAAAAAGTCCTTCATACTAGGCAGAGAATATATACCCTTTTTCACTTTTCATTCCACCAATCATGAGATTCTGAAATGAAATTCATTTCTATCCTTCTTTCAGACTACTTCAGTTCAATCTTTTTATGCAGAAAATTTGCTTCTTTCTAATATTACAGTTCTGCGTAGGACGTCAGCTACATCAGTTAATGTGAGAGTGGTAATTAAATTAAAACGCATTCCTACTGAATCGAAGACCATTTTTTTTAATTAAGTATATTACGAGCCTTCGATATATAAATGGTTTGATTATGTTTTGTTTTTCTATGTTAAACAAAGAAAATTTAAAAAACATAAAAATATCTTCCTCGCTAGTTATAACATCTTTTTCTTTGTTTACTTCTTTTGCTTTGATGATTATATACTGACTAAAACTGCAACAATTTAACTAAAAATCAAATTGAATCGAACAGAAAGTGAAGTTGATTGGCGATGGTGTGAACCATACCCTTATCTGAAGGATATGATAAGAAAACAAGCGATTCAAATACTCTCGGATTGCGATAAAAAAGGTGTAGAAGATGCTGTCAACTGATTTAGCTGTAAACGTGATAGATACTATGAAAAGAACTGTAGACTATTTGATTAAACTAAAAAGCTGCTAATACTATATCCCTATTTCATAACAGAGTTCACGCAAAATTAGACAGCACGACAGGAAAAAAAGGATGCGAAAGGTTCTACTCATGTTGCAGGTCCCTCGCAGTTTTTTGTCGAAAAGTAAAGACTGTAGACCACTAGCTAAGTTGTTATTCATTACTTATTTAGGACAAAGCCGAATTTTATCAAATCAAATGCTAACAATAATAAGTATAAATTGATAAATTGACATACCAAAATCTATATCTAGCATGGCTGCTTGGGCGCCTTCGACAAGAATTCTTTTTGAGCTATGCAAGATACAGTTGTTCAAATAAGTAATTGTATCGATTGTGATTGGATGAAAATATTCAGCAAGATATTTGAATTTTTCGATCATGTCTTCTACGTTGATTATCAGATCGGGAAATGTTAGTCTATAGTCATTAACAAGTGCCTGAAGTCTAAATAAAAAGTCACAGAATCTCTAGAATGATTGAAAAACGAGTACTTAAACTATAATAACTCCTACCATGCACTAACATTCCAGATGAGCAAGGACATACTATGTGACAAAGTTTCAAAAGCTGCATTCACTGACACCAACAAATACCCAAAAATATCGAAAACACACCAATGTTAGAACCAAAATTTCCGTTTGGTAAATCGCTAACACTCGCTAGAATCCATTCGAAGTGCGGTATTAGAGGTCTTCAAACGTTGGATGCATAGATAAAAAACACAACTACGCTTATATTTACGTTCAATTTTTATTCTAACCTACTCACATCACATTTGAAGAAATTTAATACTACTCTCACAGAGAAAGCTCTTTCTCTCTCTCACTAATCAATCGATTTAGAGTCAAAACTATGTGCATCGCGTACACCTTAATAAGCTATGAATACCTTGAGAAGAGTTCGAGTTCATACCTTTTTGCTGCCAAGATACTGTATTCTTACGGCTTTTTAACACAATCCACTTGTCCTTCTTGGGAATACCAGGAAAACTAATTTTGGAACTTTGGAGAAAGGCAGGCCTTCATGAGAATAGTTTACTGTCAACGATTCGGATCTTTTGATCTGCTCGTATCCTGAAATAAGAACATCGAATTTGCTAGTCTATTATATAAGAGATGTAAAAGGCACGCTTCTATATAATAACTATATTTTAGGATGCAAATAATGAATAGATTTAAAACTTTCACAATACATTATTCTCGTTCAGATCTATCTCTGTCCAAAGTTTCAAGTTGAAAGCCGAAAATCAGTTTTGCTAGTAAATGAAGTAGCAGTCCTGTTTGAACTATTATACATAATTCAAGCAAATTGTCCTCTTTTTCTTGCTGTTGTCATATTTAGGTATCAGTACAACTTTTTCCATTTAATCCATGTCGACAAGGTCTTCGTACAAAATATTTGTTTGTTTTTCAGCCACTTAGAACTAAGCTGAGAAAACGCAAAATAGTCGGCAAGAATCAGAATTTGATTTACTCTCTAAAGGTGTATTCAAATTTTTTTAAACATGAAACTGAACTATTGAAAGAAAATCTTTAATGGAAACTAAAAATGACATCTGTGGAGAACATTCTATGTAGTCTATTTTTGTATTTTGATTACAATTGACTCAATTCAAATTTTAGGAATGTGTTTTTATACACCAGTTGGTAGAACGAAGCTTGCTCTATGAAATGCCCAATTTGCTTTGCTTTCTACATATCGTTACAGACTATCAAAATCTGTCGTATTTTTAAATATTGAAAATCGAAAGCAATGGTTATTTTGACAAATCTCATTTCATATAAAGAGTAGCATTTCGAAAACGGTTTCTAGGTTTTGATTCTTTTGAGTTCTAGCTTATTGCGACCCATGATTTTGTAAAACATTATATTCTTTACAGCAATAGGAAATAAAGGTTATCTCAACATATCCTCTAGAGAAACTACGAGTGAAAAGGAAAAGAGTCTATTGGCGTGGTGCAAACGACATTTTTATTAATTCAGGTATTTGCTTACACTTAACTAGCTATAGGGCACAAATTCTAAAGATATATTTAGAAAGAGCATCAAATTCTAAGTCTACATGACTATTTTTGATCCTGTTCAATTACATTTAAATATTCGAAAAATTAGCAAATATATTTCTCATTACCTTTCAAATTCGTGTTTTATACAATGTCATTTCTGGTCTCCATCAAAGATTTGCTCTCAATGATTCAATTTCAATTTAGAAAAAAAAATTTGAATACACATTTAGAGAGAGAATCAAGTTCTGATTCTAGCTGACTATCTTTCGTTTTCTCAGCTTACTTCTAAATGGCGGATAAACGAACAAACATTTTGTATGAAGACTTTCTTGGCGTAGGTTATTCTAGAATTGATATTACGCAGTTAAAACTTCATTCATATTCGAACTCGAATGAGGCAACTTCTGCGTAAAATTATGTATATGACCATCCTCAAGATACTTAGAATTCCTGACAATAACGAGATAAGACAAAATACACACTATGTTATTGTTAGTTCTGGTACTTTTCATTACGAATAAGTCGTCTTTGTGTTATTTCTTTTTGTTTCAAAACCTGATTATTGAGATATTTGTCTTATTCTGCATCTCATTTAAACATTTTTCTGACTTTTCCTTTTTTATGTATATAGGGAAAGCTAAACGTATATTTTCTCATATTTTTGATGAAAACTAATGCTCTCGACATCATTAAATAATATAGAATGCATGATCAAAATTGATAGGAATTGCGTAAAAATATGAAAAACTGCGCGTTTGATGTATTAATAATCGATTAAAATGTCCGTTTTATAAGCATAAAATGTCATTTTTCTGTGGAAACTTTTCATTAATATGATGTGGAACTAACTATTTTTTCCATTTTTCACCGTCCTGTATATAACTTGGTATACATCACTGTCCATTTTAGAAGTGTTATGCATGACAATAGGTAATAGCGTGTTTCGCAACTATTCACTAGAAAATGAACATTTACTTTTCGGTAAAAATCCCAAAGCTGCTCATCAGATCAACCATTCGAATACCATTTCGATTTGCCTAAAATATGTGCAAGAGTAGCAATAAAAATAAAAAAAAAAACAAATTGTGTCTTTTTACTTTAGATGCATAAGTCGGTCCAATACCACACTTTGATGTATCAAGCCTATAATAGTTTCCCCCTATCAAATGTCTTCTTAACCACAATTTTGGTTGCTTTGACGACTAATTACTTACCAATTCTTACCACGTCTCTGTTCCAACAATAAATCAATCTGCTTATGAAAGTCGAAAACTAAATCATGTCTTATGATGAAATCTTACACAAAAAAAAAATGAAGATGATTCTTACCGAGATGAGCTCGATCCGATATAAAAAACCGTTTCGACCAATCGGCGATTCCACGAGATTCCATACTTTTAATTTCGTCGACTAATTCTGGCAGATTAACAACACATCCATTTCCAATAATATTAACACAGTGACTCCAAGCAAAGCCGGATGGTAACATCCGAAAATAGTGTTTGACACCGTTTGCTACGACAGTATGACCGGCATTGTTTCCTCCCTTGAATCAAGTAACAAGGTAGCACACAAAAAAGTAACAACAACTGAAAATAAATTTACTTGGAAACGACAAATAACATCCGCCTCAGATGCCAACAGATCGACTGCTTTGCCTTTTCCCTAAAATACACCGGAGTCGTATCGGAATCTGTAGGACTACCAACACAAGCAGACGAATTTGTATTTTTTCCACACTACAAATCACTGCTACTCAGAAAAAACCAGAGATAAGTAGCGCCAGTCGTATCGACTCCGACTTCGGATCCAGTCTCAATTACGATTTGAAAAAGTCAGATTCTGCCATAATTTAGGTTTATGATGAAACCGATTCCGGCAACGAGTTCCAGACTTGCTCAGATCCTTCTTTTCTTTCCTCATTCTATTTTTCAACCTTTTTTGCGTCGTTTACAAGTTTCGACAAATATCATCTTATGCTAGAAAATAAAACCGACCAAACGCTTAGTAAAAGCTAAGTTGAGAAATGTAAAATACAAAAGACGCTACCAGTTGTCCTATTGTCAGTTTACACTACTGCTCAAAAGTATTCCCCTCGAATCTGCGTCTTTATGAGAGCTAGACGTCTGAGAATTTCTGTGCAAGTAATCCACAGCAAATGTAAGTTAACAATACCATCAGTACCAAAATTACTGAAGCTAAAATGAGGTTATTATGAGTTGCATACACGATCATTGTGACTCTCGTAACTTGAGAATAAAAAAAGTCTTTTAAGTCTGCAAATTCCTCATGGTGTAGCCCTGTATGATCTGTAATTTTGGTATAAATGTTATCAGTTTCTATCTAGTAATTGATGAACTGGATTATTTCGATTGACAATATGGATGTACCAAAAAAGTAAATGAGCTCATCTTTCGATCAATGAACAACTATGAACTGGGCTACATATTGACGTTAGAAGATCAATAATTACTCGTATATTAGTTCAAAACTGAGACATAATTTAATAAGTCTATTTTTCATTATCTTTCTGTCAAGTGAAGGAAACGTCTTCATATGTCAAAATTTGACTAGCAAAAATTATTTACATGGTTTGAGGCTTTGAGTTTGAGGAAACGATAAAAACTAGTTATCTGCGTTAGAACATACAGCATTGGGACTGAAACTGCTAAAAATTGTATTAAAAATGCTTTAGTTAAGTTCAATCATAGCTATTTCTAACAAATGCCCTCCTCAGTCTTAATAATATCATATTTCTACAACATTATACAAGTCATGTGCCGATATAGCATGATTTTCTATAAAATTACTGCCGAGAAACTGGCTACTTCTCATTTGCGAACGTAAATTAAATCAAGTTTAAACAGAGTTAAAATGTTTTTAATTTTCAGTTAATTATTAAATTATTAAACTTGTCAAGCTTATTGAAAACAATTAATTTTTTTGCAAATAGATTGTCAATGATTTGACTAATGAGAATACATCTAGAAAATAAATTTTTTAAAACTTATAATTTGAAAAATCTTTTTATAGTGGAATTGCTGCATCTTGTAGAGTTCGCTAAATAACTTTTTATCTTTTTCTCTTAACTGACTGTAATTTATAGAGGACGTCAGCTATCTATCAGGATGAGGTTTTAAATCGAATAGAGTTGGTGTAATTAGTAGAGATCGCTAGCTAGGTATGCGCAGAGATGGGCAAGTCAGCGAATTATTTACATCAGTCAAGTCGAAGTCATTCTTCGAAACTCTCAAGTCAAGTCAAGTCAAGTCATGTCTTAGAACTTCTCAAGTCGAGTCAAGTCAAGTCGCGTGTAAAAAATCTCAAGTCAAGTCAGTTTTTACTTGAGTTAAATCGAATCGTATTCCAATCACCACAAGTTCGATATTCAATTTATTTTCATAAAATTTTCATTTATTAATGAAAAGATTAGATACAACGCTTTCGCCGTATTTGCGAAAAAAAATCAATTTTTAACTAATTTCATGATGAGACCAAAGTAGTTGAGGAAAAGGAACATAATTTCTTCAAGGATAAACTTGTATTAACACATTCGACCCGATGAGACCCACCGGTGGATCTCATTATAGGATGCCTTGAAAGATCTTTGAGCGCAGAAAAAATTGAATATCTCTGCCATGTTTTGACCAAAAGGCGTGATTCTTTTACAACTTTTAAATGGATGTTCATAGCTCATATTCACAAGAGAAACGTTGACGAAATCTTTTTTGAAGTATTACATCTGCCACAAATATAGAAACAATGCCTTTCAAGAATTATGAAAAAACGATATTCATATCGTAGCGAATGTGTTAATCAGCTGGAGTTTTCTTTGATGTTTTGATACGACTTTACAAATTTCTCATTTTATTCCAACATAAAATTGTTCTGTGACAATATTTACTGTTTGTAGTTTTCTACTACATTTCAAATTAGAAATTAACAGTAAAGTGCATAAAACACCTACATACATACACATTTTTGGACTTGACTTGCGACTTGATTTTATACAAAACTCAAGTCAAGTCAAGTCATTTTTCGACTTGAATCAAGTCATACAAAGTCAAGTCATTCGCCTTCAAAAAATTTTCCAAGTCGAGCCAAGTCAACTCATGCCCTAAAAATTTTCAAGCCAACCTCAAGTCAAGTCCAAGTCGAGTAACTTGTGACTTGACTTGACTTGATTCAAGTCAAAGATGGACTTGACTTGCTCATATCTGGATATGCACCAAATATGATTCCTAGATCTGACTAGAACTGCATTTGGATTTGACCGAATTTGACTAGATTCGACTTCGATTTGAGTTCGACATAATTGGATGTGCCTCATAAGCACTTTTAGGCTATACATAGGGACACCCATAAATCATCAGAGACTATACAATGGGATGTCCATGACCCTTCATAGCTCAAATAATTTATATAGGCTATGTAAGATCATGGGTACCACATTGTATAGTTTATAGTGACTTATTAGTGCCTCCGTGACACAGTTGACGCCTAGTCATTCAGCAAACCTAGTTCAATCAAACTGAAACCCAGTCAAATGTTCTCAAATTCAAGTAAAATCCCGTCGGACTCAGTCAAATTCAAGTCAAACTCGGTTAAATCTTGCCAAATCTAGATATGCAACCAAGGGAGAAAAAGCTCATTCCGAGCCATTCGAATAGCCAAGGGGGAACAAACTGATTTCAATCGCTGAAATCACTTGAAAACACCTGAAATCATCTGAAATCATCTGAAATCACTTGAAATCAGTTTGAAATCACCTGAAATCACCTGAAATCAATAGAGGCCAGTCATATTCCCTCGACTGAAGGGAGGTCATATGAAAAAAAAATTGTTTGCTTGTTTGTTTGCTTGTCGTCGGGTCAGAGGTGAAGTTCATTTAGACGTAACTTGTAAAGTTCCACCAAAGGCATCCAGGTCTGGAAATCCGGATCTTAGGTCAGATTTTACATCTGACCATTCCATTGGCTAACAAGCCGACCAATCAGAAATGAACTTTTTTGTTTTAAGCTTTTTGCGCCTTTTGATAGAAGTTTACTATAGGTTATCGAGGGCCAGAATTCCGAATCTGAGGTCGGATCTTGTATTCGACCTTACCATTGGCTAGAAAGCTGACCAATCAGAAATGAGGTTTTTCTTTTTAAGGTTTTTGGGCCTTTTCATGAAAGTTTACTATAGGTTATCGATGGCCAGGATTCCAAATCTGAGGTCGGATTTTCTGTTCGACCTTCCCATTGGCTAGAAAGCTGACCAATCAGAAATGAGCTTTTCTATTTTTAGCTTGTTGGGTCTGTTGAGGAAACTTTACCGTAGGTCATCGAGAGCCAGGATTCCGAATCTGAGGGCGAATTTTACATCCGGCCTTCACATTGGCTAAGAAGGTGACGAATTAGAAATGAGTTTTTTTGTTTTAACCTTTTCGAGCGTTTTGATGAAACTTTATTATAGGTAGGCGATGACCAGGATTCTGAATCTTTGTTCGGATGTTAGATGTTAAAAATGTTGACGGAAGTAAATCGGTGTCGAAGAATCCGAATGTGAAGTCAGTTTTTAAAAACTCTGAGTGTGATTTTTTCAGTCAAAGAAAGGGTTTTTGAAGAAAATAACGATATTTTAGAAAAGTTGGTAAGCCTAAATCGGTGTCAGAGCATTCAACTCTTTATTATATTGCTGGAAGTTTGCCGCTATAATTTTACAATCAGGGTAACTTTTTTTAAGGAAACAATATATTTTCGGTGTATTGAACATTAAGTAGTATGAAATAATATAAGCTTGTGATCTGGCAATGATTATGAGAGTAACGTATTCAAGTATGTAAGCTGGATTACAGGGTCGACTATCTCACTAGCGTAAACTATATCTGAGGTTTTTCCACAGTGTGAATATGAGATGTAGGTGTAAGGTAGAACAAGATCAACCCGCTCAGGCACATACTTACACCGACACCGACATCCACACCACAAAGTATTCCTAACATCCAAATTCATGTTTAAGTCAATAGGATATGATTAGCATCTAAGCCTGCTCGCATTGTCTTATTTCTGGCTTACTATTCCATTATTCACATTTGATTTTCAGCAGACGGTCTGATTCATGAAGTTTCTTTGCATTATGACTGGAAGAAGGTAATATAAACAAATATATAAAAATGGTGTCACATTTTCTTGCGATTAAAAGAGAATAACTAGCTTTTGCTCAGATGTGCTTAAATAATGGAGCGACTAGCCGTTAGTGGCGCTCCGAAGGGGCGCCCGACGGACGACTTGTCACTCCTATTGCAGGCTCAGTGTTGATCCGTCCCACAGATGATCATTTATAAATGCTTGATTTTTCTGAAGAATACTACACTAAGATTCTCTTAGTGAAGAATTTAAGTGAACCTCTAATTGGCGAGCTAGGCAAATTTTCGTGTTATAACTGTAACGATTTTTGGAACTAAGTGAAACCTAGAATCTGATATGGTATAAGTGAAAGAGAATGGTTTTATGCCGGAATACACTCTAAAAAAAATTGGTGTTCTACTGAACCCCCAAAAAAGGTTCAGCAGCTTGGAAATAGCGTCCAAATGGTTCGAGATGCTTAAAAAACGATTATTCAGTTCTACGAAACCTTTAAAGGTTCTTCCACTTGATACACGGGCCGAACCTTCTCCTACGAAACCTTTTTTTAAGTTCCGTAGTGAAAAAAAAGGTTCCGTAAGAAAACGCAAAATCCATAGAGTTCCGTATTAAACCTTAGTGGTTTCGTACTAAACCTGAACGGTTTGAGAGTTTCTTATACGGAACTCTATAGGTTTCGTGTTTTCTTACGGAACCTTTTTTTTCACTACGGAACTTAAAGAAAGGTTTCGTAGGAGAAGGTTCGGCCCGTGTATCAAGGGGAAGAACCTTTAAAGGTTTCGTAGAACTGAATAATCGTTTTTTAAGCATCTCGAACCATTTGGACGCTATTGTCAAACTGCTGAACCTTTTTGGGGGGTTCAGTAGAAAACCAATTTTTTTAGAGAGTAGAATTCAGCGTAGTAGTGGCTAGCCGCGAATGGTGCCTCAAAGGAATGCCGACGCTTGATTAGCTGCTGCTCTGTGAAATTCTCTAAAGGTATACTCCAGATTGTTGTAATCCATCGAAAAAATGTCTACAGTGAAGATCTGGCAGGTTCAATAGAAACCAGAACTAGCAAAAAAAGACTAAGAAATGTTTTCGAATGAAATGTGAGAACAGTTGTGCTGCACGTGCACAATATATGAATGAAAGATTTGACAGAAACATCATGCAAAGAATTCAGTTTTGTCCCTTCAAAGCAGATTTCAATGAAATAAAATAAGCTTTTCTGTCATTATGTATCGATGTCTGTGTGCATTTACTCGTCTAAACTTATTCGAGTACTTCGAAATTATCTGTCGAATCCGATGACAACTTTGAGTACGAGCGTCATTCAAGTGGCGTATTCCGAGAATAAGTCTAATCAAATATAATTTATTTTAATCTAAAAGTTCAGCTATATACGTGTTCTTCTAGTGGACACTAGCAAATGATATTGTCGGGTGATGTGCTGGTAACTATACAGATTTTTATTTCTTTTCAAGAAGTACGATGAGTTTTCACGCTAGTGTCGTGGATATCCTTTCTTTCTTGATTATCTCTCTCTATATTAAATGTAAACTCGTTTCTCGGACCATGTGGATACTGCTGCTTTAGTGTTATTCATTTAGATTTTTGTTGGATATCATTGAGTGCGACTCAGTTTCATTGGATCAATTTATAAGAAAACGTATCACAGACATACTCATGTCATTGTACACAAGGATATTGACGCGAATGTCAATATTCGCATTCACATGCACCTTTTTCAAACTTTTGATACTCGCCCTGTTGAGGACTGCGAAGCTGTACACAATACAGAAGCAGCTGAATATTCAGCTGAGGATCAAGCGAGTCAAGTAGTCGAGCGTTACTTGTTATATATCCCTCTGGAAAAAAATACTATCACAAGATCTTTTTAACCCTTTGAGTCCGGAATTATTTTTCTATAGTAAAAAGGACACGGAACGGTTGATAGGGAAATCAGCACTATAAAAATTTTTTGATTCGAGAGCCCAAGTATATTATACCAACCCAAAGAGCTCGGTGAGTTGTGCACTTTCTGTGATGGAACTTGGACTTTTAAATGAAACCATGAAGAGTTTTGAACGTGACAACCACTAAAATGACTGAAATTTTACAAGTTAATATACCTAGAACTCTTCATGGTTTCATTTAAAAGACCAAGTTCCGTCACAAAGAGTGCTCAACTCACCGAGCTCTTTGGTTTGGTATAATAGACTTGGGGTCTCGAATCAAAAAATTTTTATAGTGCTGATTTCCCTATCAACCGTCCCCCGTCCTTTTTACATATAAAAATAATCCTGGACTCAAAGAATTAAGGAACAATCAATAACCATTAGTAAGTATCGATAGTCTTACCGCACAAATATCCTAAATACAAATATTCATGCAGTTTATACCATTAAAAAACTAAAACACCATGCTTTTTAAAGGTATTCAGTGCGCAAAATCCCAGGACGCACATGTGCTTCGCCCGGACCCAAAGATTTAATATATCATCAATATAAATCGGCGTTTTAAAAAAAGTAATTATATATTCGGATAGTCCATGGAATTCTCTACAACTCTATATATGTACACTTTGAATTGCACTTGTTCGTAAAAAATAAATTCAAGCACAGTAAAAATACCCTCATCGTTAGATTCGCTGAAAATGCATTTTTTTGCTGTTTTTCATCCATTTTTTCAAATACATTTTGCATATCGGAGCAAGTTATTACAAAAGTAAGAATATATTCGGAAAGTGCATGAAAGGCTCTATGATTATATACTTTTATTAATGTTAACTTGCAGATATTTGATAACAAATATTTCGAGTATGGTTAGTATGCCCTCGTTCCGACATCCTCACCGTCGATTACTGCTAATGAACTCATACAACAGTCCATAAATGGTTATTAAGTAATTGAATAAGATGTACGGATAAGCATCCAATGCTCAACCCTGATCTTAGTGCTATTGAGAGTGTATAGTGTTCGATGGACCACTTTGCACAGAGATATCGGCTAAATTCTTAACAATACCGGACCTACAAACGTGATGCATCAGCACATTAGCCATACTTGAAATATTCGTTATCAAATATCTGCAAGTTAACATTAATAAAAGTATATAATGACAGAGCCTTTCATGCACTTTCCGAATATATTCTTACTTTTGTAATAACTTGCTCCGATATGCAAAATGTATTTGAAAAAATGGATGAAAAACAGCAAAAAAAATGCATTTTCAGCGAATCTAACGATGAGGGTATTTTTACTGTGCTTGAATTTATTTTTTACGAACAAGTGCAATTCAAAGTGTACATATATAGAGTTGTAGAGAATTCTATGGACTATCCGAATATATAATTACTTTTTTTAAAACGCCGATTTATAGTGATGATATATTAAAAAGATCATGTGACAGTAGTTTTTTCCAGAGGGATATACCGGGTGTCCCAAAATGTTTGCACACTTTTTGTTTTACATATATTTTACCCAAGGCTCATTGATATAATGTTGATCTTTTTTTTAAAAGATGCTCCGTGAAAAGTTCTACAAATAATACCCGGACCAAACCCTATCCCTATATAAAGATGATTTTTCCTATAGTCAAAATAAAACACCTTGAAAAAGTGCTACTTCCCATCATATTAACAGAAAAACAAATGTTTGAAAAAGTTTTTTCTTTTGTGTATGTTTCAGCATGTATAATAGGTAAAAGCTAGATTTTCTCTTTGATGTCAGATCGTCGAAAGCTCTACAAAATCTATATAAAGAAATCTCTATTAACTCTTTTAATTTCTTCGGAGAGTTTATTCAGTTGAAAAACATAATGCTTAGTTGATTATCGATGAACATTCCTGGTATCTATGTGGTTATATTGTAGCTTTTGGACATTCTATGATCTCGTTATAGGCTTTTGTTTTGAAATAAATGACCAATTTGTAAAGCATTTGTAACATTTCTGTCATACGCGATGCGGTGAGAAAGAGTAACATTACGTAGATCATCATTTTTCATTAGTTAGAAGAATTATAAAAGAGTTAATAGAGATTTCTTTATATAGATTTTGTAGAGCTTTCGACGATCTGACATCAAAGAGAAAATCTAGCTTTTACCTATTATACATGCTGAAACATACACAAAAGAAAAACCTTTTTCAAGCATTTTTTTTTCTGTTAACCCTTCGACGATGTCGTGGGGTCCACTTGGACCCACCTGACAGTTTTGCGTATAATACAACGTTACCATTTGGTGTTTCATATCAATCCTATTCTCTAATCTTTAGTCTTTAGTAGCTGCATAATATGCACGCGAGAAATTATATATAGGTCTAAGCAGGAAAAATTACAGGTATGGGTCCAGTTGGACCTTAGAACAACCACAGTGTTATAGACGTCATTTTTCGTTTTACTGTGGCTGTCATCTGTTGCCTCCCTATTGTTTCTTCAAATATATTTGTTTTGAGTCATTTTATGTTCATGATTAATAGTAATCATCACATTTTTTCCATATACAGTGTGAAGGGCGGATGTGGGTGTGGGACTGGGGGTGTGGGTGTGGGATTGGGGGTGTGAGTGTGGGATTGGGGGTGTGAGTGTGGGCAGTGGCGGCGCGAAGAGGTCAGAGCAGAAGGGGGGGGGGGGTACTCTCAGAATGAGAGAAAGGTGAAAAAGATTTTTTCATCGCGAGTGTCCATGAGTTTTTCAAAAAAAATTTCTGCTTCGGTTACCAACGAAATCAAAACTGAAAGGCAAAAAAAAAGAAACTCTTCAGTTCGGTTTTCAGGAGGATTTCGTACGTCATCAGCTAGTTTTCGAGCCGGAAGTTGGAGAAACTATAGGCGAAAATGGAAGAAAGTAAGGTCCAAAACGGGAGAAGGCGGAGTCCAAAACGGGAGAAGGCGGAGTCCAAAATGGAAGAAAGGGAGGCCCAAAATGGGAGAAAATACCACTTATTTTTTCCAAAAGCAGGGGGAGGTAGTCACCCCCAACCACACCCACACCCACACCCACACCCTAGGAGGCTAAAGCGATTGAGTACACCGTTTTTGGACTTATATTTGGATATTGTTATGAAAACACTTTCACGCCAGTTTTTTTGCCGCATTGTTTATCTTTATACGGTTTCCACGAAAGTTGATGCGTAAACGTCCATAAGCAGAATATGTAAAGACTTACAGTACACAAATAAATTGCTTAAATAAAACAAAAGTATTGGTTTTTTCAAAATTTCTATACATGGGTCCAGGCGGACCCTAGTACATCGATGAAGTTATAAAATGAGGACATCGTCGAAGGGTTAATATGATGGGAAGTAGCACTTTTTCAAGGTGTTTCCTTTTGACTATAGGAAAAATCATCTTTATATAGGGATAGGATTTGGTCCGGGCATTATTTGTAGAACTTTTCACGGCGCATCTTTTAAAAAAAAGATCAACATTATATCAATGAGCCTTGAGTAAAATATATGTAAAACAAAAAGTGTGCAAACATTTTGGGACACCCGGTATAACAAGTAACGCTCGTCCATGTGACTCGCTTGATCCTCGACTGAATATTCCGCTCTTCTGCTGTTCTATGCTGCTTTAAATTCTTCAACGAAGCTAGTATCCAACGTTTCAAAAGGATGGGTAGGTGTGTGGACGTTAAAATTGGCGTCAATCTCTTTGTGTATAATGGTATGCAAATCCGTGTGATAATTTTTGTCATAAATTGATCTAATCAAATTGATATCAACACATTGTTACTCAGGAGAAATCTAGATGAACTACACTACAGCGGCCGTATTCGCAAGCTCCCGAAACGAGAGATTATATTCAATTTTTTGAGGGATCACGAAGCAAAACGCGTTCGTGGTACCATTGTGAAAACATGCCATACTCCTCGAACATTCTACTAAAAATCCGTATGCTTACTAGCACATCGGCCGACAAGGTTGTTTGCTAGGCCATCGCTAGAAAAATACAAGTTCAGTTGAACTTCTAGCTTGAAATAAATTATATAAGATCTGATCTGTAATCTGAATATCATACTTGAAAGAAGCTCCTACTCGAGGTAGCCGCTGGACTCGACAGATGATTTGGATATACCCGTATATATTCCCGCATGTGAATGAACACAAAGAAGAGCATATACCAACAGAAAACTCCCTCTTATTTCATTCATATCTATTTTCGATCCAGCGAATATAAGTTCTTTCAGTGATGTTTTCTGTGAAATGTACTATTCAAATGTTGCATACGTGCAGAAAAGCAATTCTCACACTTTATTTAAATTATTTCTCAGTTCTTTACTACTGCTGGCCCCTATTGAAACCCATCAGATCTACACTGTTGCCACTTTCTTCCAGGGAATTTTCCAGTGCAGTGACTAGTCGCTCGTCGGCGCCCCTTCGAGGCGTCACTCGCGGTTAGCCGCTGCCACGTGTAATCCTATTGTCCCATAAGATCATCCTCTTTGATTTACACTCTGCCAAATTTCAGCCTGCTCTTACTTCGAAAAATAGTTAGATTTACAACATGAAAATTCTCGATGGGAGTCCAAAATCGGCACTTTGTTATGAACTATTCCTCATTTCCTCAACCTAATTGTCTAGCTGAAAAGTCATAGTTTTATTAGAATTCTTAATTAAGGGAATCTTAGTGCAGTGTTCTTAATAAACCTAGCTATCATATAGATCTTTTCCGGAGCGTATGAGGAATGCGCTTGCAATATCAGCGATTAGTCGTTCATCCGCGCTCCTACGAGGCGCCACTCATGGCTAATCGCTCCATTATTTGAATACTCTCTAAAAAAAAAGTTGTCATACTGAACCTTAAAAGGTTCTAGATTTGGGTACCATTTTCAGAACCTTTTAAGGTTCGAGCATAATCTGGTTCTATCTCGAACCTTTTCTTCTTTCTTTTAAAAATGATTCTAGTCAGCTAGAAACCAGTTCATTCGAGACCCCTTGTCTAGTGCTGCTGATTGATTCTACATCTAACGGCCTATTTCCATCCTTAGCCCATTGTTTCTACCCCCTAACCCTTATATCTATCCTTAACCCCTATTTCGATTCTTAACCTTATTCTTAACCCTATCCTTAACCTTATCCTTAACTCCTATTTCTATTCTTACCCTTATCCTTAACTATCTATTTCTATTCTTATCCTTTTCCTTACTCCTATCCTTAACTACCTATTTCTATCCTTAACCTTATCCTTAACTATCTGTTTCTATCCTTAACTCTATCCTTAACTTTATCCTTAACTATCTATTTCTATCCTTAACCTTATCCATAGCTACCTATTTCTATCCTCAACCTTATCCTTAACTACCTATTGCTATGCTTAACCTTATCCTTAACTATCTATTTCTACTCTTATCCTTATCGTTAAGCCTATCCTTAATCTTATCCTTAACTCCTATTTCTATTCTTAACCTTATCCTTATCCAGTGAAAAAATGTCAGATTATACCCGATTATATCAGATTATAATCCTATTTTTGTGCACCAAAATGAAAATGATAATCGATTGAAATCTTCTAAATTAACCATAGATTGATTTTAATCGAAAATAACTGTTCTTAATTTTTGATTAAAATCAATTTATGGTTAATTTAGAAGATTTCAATCGATTATCATTTTCATTTTGGTGCACAAAAATCGGAATATAATCTGACATTTTTTTCACTTGGTAACCCTAATCGGGTGTTCCAAAAGACTCTTTCAATTAATTTTTTTGCAAATGTTTGCAATTTTATCTAACTTGATCAACTATCTCTTTTTAAATGATAGGTAAGTGTACCAAATTTTATTGATACAACCAAACTTCGAAAGTACTCTTTAAACATGTGAAATTTAACCCAAATACAAAAATTGAATTTTTTTCTCTATTTCCAGCAAGACTTATAGGTGATATATGTTCTTAATTGCTTGAATTTTGACTTGATACCATTCAATTCGTTTTTGTGAAGACATATCAAAATAAAAGTCTATGAAAAGACTTTTCAACAGTTAGACGATTCAAAAATCCTCATTGCTCAATAGCTCGTAGGAATTAAAAAAGAAATATTGCATCATATTTTTTTGAAGTTTCGACAAAGATTTTATTTTTGCATTTCGGTTAAGGTTCACATCTTTGAACAGTCATTCTGATGTTTTTGTCGTATCGGTAAAAATTCATTTTATTTACCTATCATTTGAAAAAAACATAGTTAATCAAGTTAGATCAAATTGCAAATATATACGAAGAATTTAAGCGGAAGGGACTTTTGGGATACTCGATGCTTTTGCTCTTAACTCTTATATCTGACCTTAACCGCATAATTTGCTTTTTAATTCGTTAATTCTAATTGTAATCACTGAATTCTATTTGTAATCGCTTAATTCTACTTTTAATTCTTTATTTCTATCATTACCCATTAGTTATATATCTTACTTCTTTTTCTTTCTCT
>CAJNOP010000738.1:20367-51920 GCA_905250075.1 Rotaria sp. Silwood1
GTGTGGGTGTGGGTGTGGGTGTGGGTGTGGGTGTGGGGTGTGGATGTAGGTGTGGGTGTGGGTGTAGGTGTCGGTGTGCGTGTGTCTCTTGTATTACCCCACATCTGCAGGCACATCCGCCGATACCCACACCCATACCCAGACCCTCATTTGGTCGAGAAATTGAAACGAAAGGCATGCCTTCTTAGTCAATTCGTATGGAATTAGAATTGGTTTTGTATGAAATTCTTCGAGAACAATTGCAGCAGCTAATGGATCATATTTAAGGTTAAATTCAAAACTAACTAAAAAGTTCAGATAATATGTATTTGTTATTCGTTCCGTATAGGAAGACTTACTCGATAATGCTTCAAAATAAGGGATTGTATGATTACCACCCATAGCTAACAATCGCTGGATATTTCGACTGAATTCTGGATCAAGCCAATGGGCGAGAAAGAGGTTGGTCAACTGATAGATTGCTGCTAAGACTAGTTGTCCACTATTTTCACGAGCCAAACGTCCAAGTGCTACAGCAGCTGGTCCATCAGTCAACAAGTCCAACTTAATGTCTTTGCCACGAGTGGCGTTGCAAGATCCATCTTCACCGTGAATATCTGGTGCATACTTTTGGCCACCATCAACGGTTCGGTCTGCTTCACGAAACACAGGTATATCGTAACGTTGAAAAGTATGTAAAAGATGATGAGCATTGCGAATGCCTTGAGCAAGTGATGCATTGCCTGTAACAATAGTAAGGCCGAGAATTTGCACGTCTGAAGGCGAAAAAGCCATCATTATAGCATGACAATCATCAATACCAGGATCGGTATCGATAACCAGCTTTATTGGAGTAGGATTCAACAAACTAGTCATTGTTGTTTGTAAAGTCTGAAATGTAGGATCTCCGAATAAATAAAATCAAAACGTTCAAAATTTTATGGAATAGTTCGGCGACGTTCCATTGAAGAAACAGAGCTCGGTAGTTTAATAACTCCTTGAAACACTTTATTGCACAAGAGCAAATCTTCACTGTAAAGAAGTGTCTGCCACACTTGTGTCTACACTCTAAAAAAAAGGTATCCGAGCGTTGGGAAACCCAATGGATGTTGGAAAACTGACTCGGAAACCTTTTAAAGGTTTTCGAAGGGCAAAATGGGTTTCCGAGCCGTTTGGAAACCCATTTTCTCCCGTCGAAAACCTTCAAAGGCTTCTCGAGTCGGTTTTCGAAACTTAATGGAGTTTCAGAACAGTTGGAATACTTTTTGAGTCGGTTTCCTAGAATACCTTTTGTTTTAGAGTGTAGCAAGGCTTTATGTTGCACAGCAAACAAAGATAATGTGTTGTAGTAAGGAGAGAAAAGTTGCCAGTGCTCGTTGCTATATTACCGAATTCCTAGTAAGGAAAAAGTTACCTGCTACTAGTCAACGATAACCAGTAACCGAATATTCTTGCGCTATTACTGGGTACCCAGACTTTTATAGAAAAAGATTTGGACGTATGAGGAGTAATTAATTCAAACAAGAGACTCGGATAGATATATTTTACACCGGTGAACTGTGCTTGTTCAGAATAAATGGATTAGTGGGAGTTAGAATAACAGAAAAAATGCTACAAATTTACAGAGAGTTTTTAAGCTTACAAGCGTATAAAAACATCCTTTGAAATGAAGTTGCGGAATAAACAGCAACTTTGTTATTTTGTGAAATTGAAGACTTGTGTTGTAAGATATAGGAAATCGTAATGGACTGTGATAAATATTTATAAGAATTCTTTGATAAAGTCACTTTTGTTTTTTGTTGCTTAATTATAATTTAAAAAATTGTATCTAATAGTCTGTTAAAGTCTTTTAACAAAAAGGATGCTATCTGGTTCAAACGCCTCTCTGGGAAGTATAAACAATAACACCACAATTATTCGTCAGTAGTTGTTTACCATGACTGGTACTAAGATGCTCTTCTATTCTCGATTTCAACGAATTCAGATTTTTTTTTTGCTGGAGATCAAAAAAAATGTTTTTTTTATCTGTTAGGTGTCCCAAGCTCTATCTGAACAGGTGTAACAAAATAAATTTAGTTCCCCTTCTAACATTCTACTTAATAATTAAATATTCTATTTGGTTGCTGATGTTGATGTCGCCTCATCTTGATACTTGATGATTTATAAGATATTTGTAATCCATCTTACTTAGATTTGTACTCTGCGGCAAACGAACTAAATTGCTGAGTGATACTCCTATAAATACCCTAATCTGAAACTTTATGAGACTTCAAGACCGAAGTCTCTGCTACTTTCGCTCGTTTATCAGAATCCTTTAACACCAGTTGAACTGAATAAACTGCAAGGAGCAACATTTACTGTTGGCAGTAATTATTAATTTATGATTTCGGAATTAGAAATGTGATATATATCACAGCTAAATTGGCCGATTAGAGGACGAATTTCATTATCAGAGTCAATTGTCTGTTCCGGAGCTAGCTTTCGAGGTCGGAATTGAAGGGAACGAAGCTCAAAAACGGTGATCGAACTGATATGAGTATCCAATTGCCGGAGTCCGTTGGATGTCCATCAGATCCTGAACTCGTGACTGTACGGAGAACAGCCATATCCGACATTTTTCAGGAAAATGTTTCCAAGTTGGAAGGTGTCGGATTTTGCCGGCGACTTTTCACCCTCTTTTCGACTGGATCTGGCAGTAAAGTGACCAGAAAATTCCGACAAGTTTCGGTCGGAAGTACTGCTTCCACATTCCGGCCGGAATGAACTGAAAATTCATCAGATCCAACCGTATCTGTTCGATCGGAGTTAATCAACGTTTTTTTTTATTATTAATAATTTTTCGATATGTGATATTGCTCAAAAATAAGGGTAATACATGAAAAAATATATGCAAAAAAAATCGTATCGGTATGCTTTTTTGTATCTAGAATACTATAGTTTTGTAGGAGCTATCTAGAGGCAGTACCATATTAGCCCTTCATAAAAAAACATTTGTTTATTATTTATTTTACCATTATTGTACAAAGATAAATGAAAAATCTTTTTATGTTTACTCTATAAATATAAAGAAAAATAAGAATAAATTAATACTTCTAGATGTTACAGCTTTTGCAGTTCTCTATCGCTTATGCATGTGAGAAAATTTTCTATAAACAAGAATAAGAGAAAATGCACTAATAATTTGTACCAGTTCTTCTAGAGTATTCATTGCTCAAGAAGAAAAAGCAATATATTTTCTGTGAGAGACTGTGTGACAAATGTTTTTAATTTGACATTAGTTCGATACAGACAATCAAAAAAATGAATGAAAAGTTTATACAGATCAAAACGAAAATAGCAAGTTTGTCTTCTATTGAGCTTTCGTCAGTTCGTAAAAACCCAGCTGCTCCACAGGATTAGTATCAAATATCATTTCTTTCCGAAGATAAATGTTCCACTTATATTTTTTTGCCAAGTCTTCAAAAGTCTCTTTATCGCCGTATGAAATTGAAAATCCAATAAATAGCCTTCCTCCGTCTTGATTCAAATATTCATTAGCATCTTTGAGATATTTATCGAGTGATTTGTGAAATGGATCAAATAGCGCCCGTTCTAAAATGTCTAATTCATTCACTGGTTTATTTAGGTGGCTGAAAGGAATATTCCAGAAAATGATATCAAATTTATCATCGGAACTTAGGGCACTAAAAATATCACTGTACTTGAGAGTGATTCGATGCTTGACATTATGTTTGATAGCATTTTCTTCGGCATTCTTCAGAGCATCTCTATTGATGTCCGTGCATGTAGCATGAGATGCACCATTCAGGACGGCCAATATAGCTGTGTACCCAGCACCTGTTCCAATTTCCAATATTTTCGGTTGCTTTGGATGAAACTCCGAGATAATTTTAAGAAACTCTTCTGCACAAAATCCTCCATCATCGAATATGTTTGGATTGAAAACATTCGGATAAATAACAAAGTCTACGTTGCAAATTTTTGCGTCATCCTTATTTCGAACATTTTTTGCACGTTGAATGAGTAGTTGTGTTTGCTCCACATATAATGGCTTTTCTTCCATCGTATTCAAGTTGCAAGATAGATAGCTTATCTTTTCCAGACAAATGCAATCTAAGCGTAAGGAGTTAGATTTTTTAGACTAACTTGGTTTTATCTAAAATAATATAATTTTACGCATAACTCTTCCGAAATATAAATAATATTATTCTGTTCCCTAGACTGAAAGGCTAGGGTCTAGAAACCGAAATTCACCTGTGTCTGTCTGTCTGTCTGTAACGCGGTCAAAATGGCCATTTTTTTTGGCACAAGTGTCCATTTTTTGGCGCAAAAGACCATTTTTATGGCACAAGTGACCATTTTTTTGGCACAAACGGCCATTTTTTTACTAAAATTAACTAGGTAACTATGGTAGAAATGAGCATGTAACTATGGCACAAACGGTCATTTTTTGGTACAAACGACCGCGTAACTATGGCACAGGTGACCATATAGCAACCATGGTAGAAACAACTATTCCGGTAACTATGGTATAAATTACCATCTAAAGACTGATGTAAATGAACCTATAATAATCATGGATAAAATGTCAATGGAATAACTATAATTCGGGTAGTGATGTAAAACGGCTTACAAAAGCATTTAATTAGTGAGAGTCAGACCAAATAAGCAGTATGGATGTAAAGAAATCGTTTAAATTATTCATTATTATAGGATTGATTGTGCAATGTTGTATCAATGAATATCTAATTTATTAATAGTTTAGAATTAATGCGCGAATTGAAGCATAAAATATTGATTAATAAAACTCAAATTTTATGAATAATATAATTCATATTTTTGTACGTACAAATAGCGTCAATATAATTATAAAAGCTGTTAGCGCAATCCCTTGCTGAATTAAAAATATGAAACACGATGGCCCTACTGTTAGTAATTAAATGGACTTCGTTTTCTTCCGTTTCTTTACGACAGATTTCTAGCTTATCGTTTTCTTTTGATCTTTCAAAACTAGTTTCTCTGTAACAGTCTGTGACGGATTTAGATATTCTCTGTCACGGTCTGTGATGGTCTCTGGAGTTCTCTGTCACGTTCTGCGGGGGGAGGGGTAGGTGGGTGCAAATTTCTGTCTCTAAACACTTCAACACTCCTTTCAGATCGTGTTTCACAAAAAAATCGTATTGTTGTCTAATCTTATTGGGCGCTATTTAGATTTATAAAAGCAAAAAAAAAATAAAACAAAAACGACAAAAAAAATTAATTTTGTAAATGCATCATCTTTACTTAGAGTGAGAATTCTCCAAATTAAGTTTTCTGCTCGCCTAAGATATACTGGTCATATTATCAATTTTGCGTATTACTTTTTTAATGTAGCTTTTAATGCTATTACATCCGTATATGTCATCTATCAGTCTACGGCTAAGTGAATCGCTTGACGATGAACGTTACTTGTTTTTTTTTGATACGGTTTATGGCTACCGTTGTAGAAAAAGAAACGTCTGTCATATTTAAAGGTCTATGTAAGGTGGGTTCTTATAACTTCTCAAGGACTATCTAGGTGTGGTCCGTATAACACTTTAGGGCTTAACTAGAGCGGTTCTTCAGAGTTTTTTATGGGCATATAGGAGTGATCCTTATAAGTTTCGGAGGCCTGTCTAGAAATGATCCTTGTAGCTTGTCAGATGCTTTCTATAGTTGGCCTTTATAACGTTTCAGCCTCTATCGGGGCGTAGTGTTTTTAGTTTCGTTAGACCTATCTAGGGACGACGCTTATATCGGTGGAGAAAGCCCTTCGAGAAATCTGATTGGCTAGAAACCTTTTCCTCTTAGCGAATCAGATTTTAGGTAGGATTTTCTCAAGCACTGTAAGGACAAAATATGGTGTTGTCCGCGGAGATCATGAAGTTTGTGGTGGTTATTTTTCATATTTTCTACACAATATCATGGGTCACTGTTACAACAATGGAGAAAAAGCTTCTTGGAAAAACAGCCTCCCTCTGATGAGATTTCGAAGTCCACAAAATTCAACAAACCTGTGGCAATTCAGATTCCTTGATGTCGAAAGCATTTCATCAAAGTTGATAAGATATCGTTATTTTCAAGAAATAACTTTTACAAAGTTAGAAATTTTCCGTCACTCGTTACCATTACAAATTACCTGAAAATGTAACCGGCTGGTAGCAGTTGCTTTCTTCCTCTAACAAGGGAACCTTGGCAAGTTTTAATTGCGGATTCGAAGGAGAGATATACCAGTCGATAGAGCTCGATGAGCTGATCACAGTGATAGCAGACGTTTTTTTCCCATAAGGCTTTCTTATAGAATTTTCGGGTCATATATATATCCTATAGAACACGGTCTGTAGGAACAGACTGAGTTCATTTATAAGGAAAAAGTTTATGAGACGCACACGTCTTTTTTTAATGGAAGTGATAACTATTGAAAAAATGTTAAAACGTGTGCATCTCATATACTTTTTCCTAATAAATGAACTCAACCTGCTCCTACAGACCGTGTTCTATAGGATATATATATGACCCGAAAATTCTATAAGAAAGCCTTATGGGAAAAAAACGTCTGTTATCACTGTGATCAGCTCATCTAGCTCTATCGACTGGTATATCTCCCCTTTGAATCCACGATTAACACTTGGCGAGGTTCCCTTGTAAGTTAAATGAATGATAAAAAAGAGTCTTGTATTAGAATATATTAAAAATATAGATGTACTCTTTCTATCCATCTACATGAAAAATTCAATATTTTTCTGCTATGATGAGTGACAAATGAAGAGTCAATATGTCGAACTAATGTGTATAAGATAAACGATCTGGTCTATCAAATAATTGAGAGATGAACGGTCATTATCTTGAAATAAAGTATATGAAAAAAATTATGTTTTCTATTGGGAACATTCAAACATAAAGAAATATTATTTGCGGCTTGACTATATAAAAAAACGATTACGCTAATTGAAATGGATAAGAACAAAGGACGAGGAAAAACAGCAGTGACTTTGGTCTTGCAGTCTCATAAGGTACTTTATCTTCCGGAATATCAAGAAGTCCACTGAACTTCTATCAAATTAATTGAAATATCTTGTCGCCTTTAAGTCGTAGATTTATTTGCAACTGGCTGTCCGTAAGTCATCTGAAACGTCAATAATACTTTGAAATTTCTTGAAGTCTCACTAGTCTCTCAAAATCTGCTATTTTCTCTCGAACTTCAACCTTGATATCCGGCAGTCTTAGAAAGTCCCGCAAAGACTTGAAATATTTTGACCTTCGGTGGGAGTTTGCGAAGTACCATATATTCCTCTCTCTACACAGCTATCGATCACACATATTTTCCCGTTCTTCTTTCGTCTTTCTATTGCGTCGTTTAAATAGTAAGTACATATTTTCAGTCATGTGGACTTGCATGTGTGAATTTTGTGCTCAAATCTGCTTAATTTTTCGTCAATATGAATGTTCAAGAGTCGATTGAAAATACTCAAATGATCATTGATGATCAAAATTCATTTCTTGATCAACAAAATAAGCCTGAAACGCTAAACAAAATAATAGCTGGACGAAATTCAGATACTACTAAACCACCACTATTAATCAAACATCAACAGTTAAATTCCACAACAACTTCTCAATAACAGAAGCTTAAACGAGATTATGAACTTCCTCCATTAATTTTGGAAGGTGTTAATCTCTCTCGAGTAGCTTTAAACAAATTTTTGGTGAAAACAATTCCTGATTTAAAATGCAATCACATTGTGTATAATGACAAAAGTCGGAATTTTACCGTATACCCTTCAACTGTAGCTTCATTCAACGCATTACTCACTCGATTAACTATGGATGAATTATCAGATACTGCGAAAATTTTTGTTCCACGATCGATTCAGCGAATTCAAAAAACAAATACAGAATCATTTGTGAAAAGCGTGGACAAAGAATTGTCGGTTAATGACATTGAAAATGCCCTTACTCGCAATAGATATTAAGTTAACCAAGTAGAAAGATTAATGAGTAAAGAAAAAACAGGTCCAGGAACAACTATTAAAATTACTTTTGGTGATATCAAAAATCGAGATACATTTGCGAAATTAGGGCTTCAAATCGATCATATGCATTTTCCGGTAGAAAAGACCAAACAAAAAGTTGTTCCGCCACAATGTCATTCGTGTTTTCGTTTTGGACACGTAGCTAAATATTGCAAACAATCGCATCTAATTTGTTCTCATTGTACTGGTCCTAATCGTTACGATGTTTGTAATAAAAACAACAACAACCAAAGTGTTGTAATTGTCAAGGTTCACATGAAGCTACATCTCATGAGTGTTTCAGGGGAAAGTATCAAAATGTCGAAATTATTTTGTCGACAGCGAAAATGTCGACAAAACAATGTCGAAAGGCGAAACGTCGACATGAAGAAATGTCGACAATGGAAAATGTCGACGACCAAAAATGTCGAAAAGGCAAAATGTCGACAGTGGAAAAATGAGAAACTGAACTGCTTCCGAATTGTTACTGTGATTAAATGAAGTTTGAACCTATATATACTGCAGATTAGCAGAAACAGTAGCAAGAAGTTAGACAGTCTTGATCCATATCGAGAGATATATTTGATTTCCATTACTTTGACTGCATCCAACGATCGGTACCTAGATGATTACACCACTATCGTGGACGTTCTTACTTTATTGAGCTTGTCATACAGGACGAAAGTCTTCTTTAGCTTTTTTTTTCTTTGAACTTGCTTAATTTAGCATGGATAGTTGATATTTAAGGGTAGAGATGAGGGTGAAAAAGTGAGCTCGTCGCTGTGCTCGAACTTTCGACATTTCTCCGTGTCGACATTTGGCCTTTCGACATTTTTCTTGTCGACATTTTGTTCTGTGGACGTTTTCTTGCCGACATTTTACTGTCGACATTTTGACACCTCACCGTGTTCCAGATATTAAGAAAAACAAAAACGATTACAATCAGCGACAGATCGATATTCATATTCATCGGTAAACACGCAATATTTTGTACCTGTGCCAAAAGTTCATGATCTTACAGAATATCCGACGCTTTCATCATCATCTTCGTCTATTAACCCTCAAACTATCAATAATATTATTGAAGCATGTATAGCTGCGACACCAGCAGCAATCGAACGTATATCCGAGCAATTAGTTGCTATGTTTACCAAGAAATTAGAGGAAGTAACTCATCAAATTCTATCTAAACCTCAGCTGCCAGTGGATTTAACCATTGATTCTCTCTCTCGTGATTTCAATTCTGACCTTGATAAAAAAGAAGGAAAAAAAGATAATGATTGTTCATTAAAAATTTCATCTAATCCAGGTCAACTATCGATCATTGATGATGGAGAAACTGCTGCAGCTGAATCAAAGCATACATCTGATACACACCAAGCATTACGACCTACTATATCAAATACCAATGGAATGAAACGTTCTTCTAATATCGAGTCGTCCACCTCTCACCAACCCATACGAACAAATAATAGCAAACAACGTAAAGTTACCAAAACAACAAAATTAACAAATAGCATACCAGTGATCTAATGCGTTTTTGTCACATTAACGCAACTTCAGCTAAAAAGCATAAGGATAAAATTTTCAATCGTTTTGGTAAAATGGATATTCTATCCATCAATGAGACTAACTTACATGATAAATTTTAATTTCAATTATCCGGATTTATTATCTTTCGTTTTGACCGATCTCAAAAAAAAAGGTGGTGGTGTCCTTCTTGCAGTACGAAAGGAAATTCAGTGTCATGAAGTCTTTTCCCAAGACTTTGATAACAATGAATGTGTAGCTATACAAATATTTACGAAAAATGGTCCACTTCTGATTTGCTCACTATACATACCACCGGAAGCAAGGATATCGTCACGACTATTTGATCATCTTTTAAATATAAACTTGAATTGTTTGGTGATTGGAGATCTTAATGCAGCATCTACTCTTTTATGATCACGCAAAACAAATAGCAAAGGTTTTCAACTGCAAGAGTTATTAAACAACACTGTGTTTTCCTGCCTTGAAGATAGTATAATCACATATGAAAGGAATTAGTATGTGGAAAAATGAGATTGGATTTTAGCTACTCGACCAACTATTTTTGTCATTAAAAATGTCAACACTCATGCGCCTCTAGGTACTGCTAGTGGTCACAAGCCACTAACCTTTGATTTAATAATTACTACTGACAAAAAACCGCCTTCACCACGACTGCAGTTTTTATTCAAATTGGCCAATTGGTCTTTATATCGACAAATCTTGAACGAAAAGCTAGCGAAATGGGATTTAAATCGTTCATTAGTTTCTACAAATGAAATCGACGAATATGCGAAATTTATCAGTGAAAATGTTGTTATGGCAGCTCGCGTGGCTACCCCTCAAAGTATCGGAAAAATTAGTATTGAAATTAGTTCAATCACTAAACATCTTATAACTATTAAGCATCAATTATACCGTAGTTGGAAAAAAAATGGTGTAGGAAAAAGTCAATACTATCGAGCAAGAGATTCACTTGCACTTTCGTTACGAAATGATCGAATAGCTCGACTTCGACGAACTATTCATGCTCTTACTACCAAAAAGATGAATACAGGCAAAGTATGGGCACTTATTCGAAAGTACCACACCAAGAGAATAAAACAACAGTTCACCTCTACTTTAAAACATCATCAAATATTGGCAACCAGTGATGCAGAGAAGGCAGATTTGTTTGCCACATATTTTGAACGTGATGTTTACCCGAGTGCGCCTAATACATCAACTTTTAACGTTCATGCCAGCGAGGTTATCAAGAAAATCAAGCAGTCAAACAACAACTTATCAATTACTCGTCAACGTTTTCGACTAATTACAGCGAAAGAACTGAAATCGATCTTGAAACATTTACCGAATTCAGCAACGGGGCCAGATAATGTGCACAATCGATGTTTAAAAAATTTTACAAATTCATTAATTGATCATTTACTTAAATTAATGAATGTAAGTTTAATATTTGGTTATGTTCCTCGCTCCTGGAAAACTGAATTTATCACTTTATTACCTAAACCAGAAAAAGATCGAACCCAAGTTTCGAACTATCGACCTATTAGCTTACTAAGTTGTGTAGGAAAGGTTCTCGAAAAGATGATTAAACAAAGACTTATTTCGGAATTAAATTATCGCAACATTTTACCTCGTCATCAGGCTGGTTTTTTGGAAGGAAAATCTACCATGTACAATATCTTAAGGCTAAGTCGGTGTGCTCGACAAGCTGTTGATCACAGTCATCATGCTGCAGTTATATTCTTCGATATTAAATCAGCTTTCGACACTGTCTGGCATTACGGTCTTATTTACAAGATGAAAGATTTTCGTTTACCAGACTATCTCATTTATTGGACAATATCTTTCTTATATAAAAGAACAGCACATATTGAAATTGAAAATCAACTCTCACGTCCTTTTCGAACTTAACAGTGGAACACCACAAGGTAGCCCTATTTGTCCTCTTTATATAATATTCACAGCTGATTCAATGAACTCCATTCCATTCGAAGTCGATTACAGCTTATTTGCGGATGATACCGCTATATTCAGTTCAAGTAACACGACATCTAGAGTTCGTGATCGTTTACAAGAGTCTATAGAAGGTTTTGAAAAGTGATGTGCATTATGGAAACTTGTAATTCAACCCAATAAAACAGAACTCATACACTTTTCACCTCATCCTCGTAAAAAATATTTGAATCCTATTCATCTTCAAGCATCAAAAACTACTATACGACCACAATCATCTGCACGTTATTTAGGAGTTATTTTCGATCAACGATTACATTGGCGAGATCACATTAAACATACCGAAACTCGTGTTCAATCTCGAATAAATTTACTTAGGTACTTGAACAGGATCACACTTGAATCGAATGAAATAATCATACTCAACCTATACAAATCACTTATTCGACCAATTCTAACCTATGATTCTTCTATTCTCCTCCATGCCGAAGATAAAATCTGGAATAGATTACAGATTGTCCAAAACAAATCCCTTAGGGCAGCTCTTAGTTTACTTCATTTTACTTTAGCTATATACATACATAGATTGACCAACATCCCATATATCCGACCATATATTACAGAGCTTACTGGAAGAGCACTTGTACGAAGTCAAATGATGGAAGATGAAGTGACTGAACAAAATTTAACTTTTCTACTTGACGTACAACAATGAATCAAACCGATCATTATTCGTTTTCTTTCCTTTCTTGTTTGTCTTCTTTTCATTTTTCTATTATTATTAAAAGCAAAACACTTGTGTGTCAAGAGCTTTTCTCAAGGGGGAAAAAGTGGATTCCGTGTATCGGAGATACGGTGGCGATACGTACGATACACACGATACGGTGGCGATACAGCCGATACCTTCATGATACGCGCAATACATTGCAGATATTAAGGATATGACTTAATTCAATAGAAAAATTCAAAGTATATACCATGTATCTATGAAAGTATTCTTAGGTCCTCATGCGAAGGGAGAAACAGCTGATTTCAAGATTCCGGGATTCCAGGGATTCCAAGGGATTTTATATTAAGGCTTTTCGACCTTTTGATAAAACTTTGCAATAGGTTATCGATAACCAGGGATCCGAGTCTGAAGTCCTTTTTTTTCGATTCGAGCTTTCATTAGTCAGAAAATGGGCCATTCAGAAACCAGCTTTTTCCCTCGACTGAAGCGACGATGATATGAAATAAATAAAGTTTGACAGGCTCACGGCGAACACCGAAAATATTTAATTGGCTAAACTGCCTGCCTGAAAAAACTTCATATATATTTGATATTATTGAGATTATCGAACCTGTAATCACGCTAAGACGTCTGAATGCGCTACTATCCAAATGACTACGAGATCACAAACTCATTTTATTTCATATGATCCTCCCTCCAGTAGAGGGAAAAAAATCTCGTTTCTGATTGGTCCATTTCTAACCAATGGAAGCTCAAATCGAAAAACTGACTTCAGATTCGAATTTCTGGATATCGATAACCTATTGCAAAGTTTTATCAAAAGGTCGAAAAGTCTTAAAATGAAAAAGCTCATTTTTGATTGGTCCATTTTCTGACCAATGGAAGCTCAGATCGAAAGACTAACTTCAGATTCGGATTCTTTGACCCGACTTACTTTCGTCAGCCTTTATAAAAAAAAATCGCTATTTTCTTAAAAAACTCTTTCCTTTCTGAAAATGGGCTTGTACTGATAACCGTACTTACGGTGATCTTAGTTGGACAGTTAACCGTACCTACGGTTATCGTCACCGTTGCATCCCTAGGGGGCAATTAGGGATGGGTTTTTGGATGATCATTTATTCCACTATTATAAGGATGAAACATATTGGTGTCCGTGGCAATTATAGGTTTTCGAGGGTTCTCTTTAATTCGCTCCGAACAACGTAGTGTTGTCTTCTGACATTGAGGGAGAACGGGACATAAGAGGGAGGGGGAGGATGGGTTTGTTGAGTCATCATTTTTTTCCACTATTGTAAGGATGAAATATAAAATTTGTTTAATTCGCTTGTCGGCTTTCATGGATTCTCTTTAATTTGTCCCGAACAACCCAATGTTATTTTCTAACAATAGGGAAGAATTTGATATATAGGAAGGAGCAAAATATGGATTTGGTGATCGTGATCTTCTTCAGTATGGAAATGACAAAAGATAAGATTGTTCGGGACGAATTATAGGGTCCCTTGAAAATCTCTAAAAGATGCGAACAATACTATCTGTTGTCCTTACAATCGTGAGAAAAAAACAAGGGGAAACAGCTGATGCCAAGGGATACCATGGGATTCCACGGGATTCTAAGGGTTCCACGGGATTCTAAGGGTTCCACGGGATTTCAAGGGATTCCAGGGATTCCAAGGACACATAATCAGCTGTTTTCCCCTTGTCTCATGCGCTATTATTTGAAGCTACCCTTGGATCCTCATGTCCTATTATTTAGAGGTACCCTTAGGTCCTCATATCCTATTATATGAAGGTATCCTTGGGTCCTCATGTTCTATTATTCAGGGTTGGCCACGGAACTTTCTTTTGGAACCTTCACCGTAGTTCCGAAACTATTGGAACTATTCCTTTCTCGTTTTAACAGCTTCTTCAGCAGACCTATGAAAGAACTACCGTTACTTCCACTCACAGCTTCATCACCAACATTCACCATCACTCTTAACCATATATCCTAATCCTCAGTCTCGACGACTCATCCTCACCCTCATCATTAAGATTCACTATCACCGTCAACTGCCGACCCTCACGTTCATCCTCACCCTCAACTCAGCACATTTATCTTCACTTTCACCATTAAAAACCTGTTAAAGCAAAGAAAAAAAGTTCTAATAATTCCAAAACTATGGTAAAGGTTCCAAAAGAAAGTTCTGTGGCCAGTGCTGAAGTTTCGACATGAGCTCTTATTGCCATGAACTTTGTTTCATACTGCCGTTAAGATTCAATTAGCATACAAATACAAAAGGGTCTGAAAACCAATAAGTCAAAGTTGTCATGTTTGTCGAAGAACTGTAGAAGTGGTTATGACGGTTTCGTAGAAATCAATAGGTGGTTACCAGTTCGTTTCGAACCACGCACTATTGCATCAGCAATCTAATGCGTTCTGTACACTGCGTTTCCCACTCAGCTATTCATCTACTCTGAATATTTGCGGAATCTAGCGATAGATATAAAAAACGGCGGCTAAAAACAATGTGTTCATTCGGAAACAGTCGAAAGAAAAGGATTAGAAAGAAGTTTCTAGTAGACTTTTACCGAGATAGTTTTGTCTGACGACTTCAACATGGCAGCCTATGCACAGTTCTAACACCAAGAAAGAGATATATCTTACTTATTGAGACCAAAATATGCAATAATTCGTTGACTTTACAGTTAGGGTCTCCCATTTTGGAAAGATAAATAGTTCAGACTCCTGAGTGATATAATAGTTCAAATTGTAGCATCCCACATTGACATTGGTTTTTAAGTCTGATAAACTCTTAAATAATTCATGCCAATTATAAGCAGCTTCTTAAGAAATCCTATTTTTCAGCGAATGATCTATGCAAATTGCTGCAAAAATTAATATTAAATTTTCATCATTTGGTTTTTGAGCTGTACATAATTCCCTCACATGAAAAGGTGTAACAGAACGGTATCATTCCATATGTAAAATCTTTTCAATACTTTCTTAGACAACTATGCTTTATTAATACGAATTGGTATATATTTTCCAACACTTGAAAGACGTTAATTTTTCTATTGGTAAAAAATATATAGAAGGCAAAGAAACTAAGACACATAAACTGACCTACAGTTAAATAGTGAGAACTAATGAGCTTACTTATCTAGTCTCTGAACTGCTTGTTCTGTGCTCATTTTGGATAGATGAACTTATAATGTGTTTAGACTGTTATAACCTTGGAGTGGGCTTCTATTATTCGATGGACTTCCATTCTGTGGAGTGGTTTTGATAGGACATGAGGACCTAAGGGAACCTTCATATAATAGAAAATGAGGATCCAAGGGTACTTCCAAATAATAGCACATGACTACCCAAGGGTACCTTCATATAATAGGATATGAGGACTCGAGGGTATCTCCAAGTAATAGGACATGGGGACCTAAGGTACCTATATATAATAGCAAATGATGACCCAAGGATACCTCCAAATAATAGGAGATGAGGACCCAAGGGTACCTTCATATAATAACACATGAGAACCCAAGAATACCTTCATATTATAGCAAATCAGGACTCAAGAGTACCTTCATATAATAGGACATGAAGACCCAAAAGTACCTCTGAATAACAGGAGATGATGACCCAAGGGTATCTTCATATAATAGCATATGAGGATCCAAGGATACCTTCATATAATAGGATATGAGGACCCAAGGGTACCTCAAAATAATAGCGCATGAGTACCCAAGGCTACCGTCATATAATAGGATATAAGAACCCAATGGTACCTCCAAATAAGAGGACATGAGGATCTAAGGATACCTTCGTATAATAGGATATGAGAACCCAAAGGTGCCTAAAAATAAAAGGAGATGAAGACCCAAGGGTACCTTCAAATAATGGGACATGAGGGTCCAAGTGTGTCTCCAAATAATAGGATATAAGGACCCAAGGGTACCTTCAAATAATAGGACATAAGGACCAAAGAATACTTCCAAATAATAGCATAGGAGGACCCAAGGGTACTTCGTATCCGCGATTCGTACGATCCCATGGCGATCCATACGATCCGTACAATCCCGGGATCCGACAATCCGCTTTTTCCCTCTTGGCTTTTCTCTTTTTGTTTACTTCAAGATTAATTAATAAACCTGTTGTCACCACAAGTACCATATAGTCTTAGAAATCTTTCAAACTCCCGTAAAGTTTCATAAAGTCTGCTGGAGTATAGTGAAAGCTTTTAAAAACCTCGAAAGTTTTGAAAGTCACTTAAAGTCTTTGACAGACCTCTAAAGTCATGAAGTCCACCGGCTGCTCTTCGAATAAACACAAAATAAAGATTTATAATCTATGTCATAATGATAGACAAAGAAAATGACTTTGTAAATAAGTCAATGAGTACTGAGGACTGCTATGCTAAATCAGCTGTATACGAAGATTAATTGTCTTTAAAAAATCTGATTTCACAAGATACAACGTTTTGGGACGAAAACTTTGACGGCAGTCAGTCTAGATCAGAGGCTTTCGTTGTTCAAAGTTTCATTGTAATCCTATATAAGAGACGAAAATGCAATCCTAATCAAAATAGCCCTAATACAGACAAAAAAGGACGATTTTTTTCTCGTCTCTTGCAACTGTGATGACTAGACAGAAGAATGCATTGTAAGACTTACATGAATTAAAGCTCACTTATCGTGACCGCCGTCATTTCGTTGGATATGGAAACGAATACTTCAGTCCCTAGTCGTTGGTTTTGAACAGATGTGCAGCAACTTTTCTCAGGCGAACAAAAATGCATGCAGTCACCTTTTCTTTAAGTGAATCTACTGTTTCGTAATTCTGCCTCTTCAAGTTTCGACATGAGCATCACTCTGTCATAGAGCTTTTTTTTTTAAATTGAAAGTGATGTTAAGTGTTCTCTCTCTTTCAACTCGTTCTTAGTTGTGCATGTCTACATTTTCGAAGAGCATCACCGCAGTGACTCGTTAATGCAAATATAAGCAAACAAGAGTAATGGTTACGCTTCTCACCCTATGTAACTTTATGTAAATAAAAAAAGAACAGAACAAAAGAAATAACTTTTTGTAACTGTGCAAGAAAACGAATTAAAGCCGGAAGCAAATAGGCACCTGTTAGACAAGAAGTGGGTTTGATCTGAGACGAGCATACTTATTAAGTAATCGCACCTGCTCTTACTAGTTGTTTTCATTGTGAAACTTTCTGAAAATGTCAAACACAACTTTTGAATAATTGTCGAACGTTTGATAACTATCAAAATCGAGTTTTCATTACTGGGCAGAACTATCTGGAATACATCTATCTGTACGAATTCCTTAGGTTCGAAAATTTTCATTAATGGTCTGAAAATGATATCTTTTTTCATCCATTTTCAGAATTTTTCATAGCAATCGATGCTCCAATTCTGCCAAATTGTAGCTAAAAGTGGTCTGTCTTTGCAACTGAATTGCCACACTTTTAACCCTTTCATGACTATTCAATTTTTCGAGGAAAATAGCTTCAACATATTAATTTTCATGCGTGTCCACGCTCGATAAATGCGCTCATTGATATTTTCAGTATGTGTAGCTATTTGTTTTTCTTTCTGTTGTTTGTATTATCGCATGGTAGGTCTTTTATCACATCGAACTGAATAGTTATTCGAGTATGTTTTTTTTTGTGTTACATGTATTATACAGTAACAACGAACTAAGGAAGCGAAACTTTAATTTTTTCCTTTACATTCTTTTAGTAATATTATCTTTCACTCTTTCTTCTCATTTTCGTGGAGAAGAGCGAAATTTTACGGTGATATAATGCTCAGATTCACGATTCTAGGACATCTATATGTGTTGGAAATATGCATAATCGTAACTATGATTTTTCTAACATAGCATACTGCGTAGGTTTTTCCCCATTGTCTTTTCTTCTATGATATATGGGATTTCTTCACTTTGTCCAATACATGCCACTGATAAGTAATCAATAAAAACTGTCGTTAAAAACGAAAACTTCTGAAACGGAATTTATGTTTTTTTTCTATCACAAGTCAATCATCTTGATTTATTAATAAAAGTGACTGGTCATTTATCCATTGCACAACGACAGAGAATTGTGACATTATATTTCGATAATAATTTATCGTTGAGATAAATTGCACGTTTATTAGAATGATTTTTTTCTACCGTTAAACGTGTTATAAACTTATTCCAAGAAACAAATAATCTATCAGAAACACAAGGCTGAGGACAAAAACCAATTATTCGTGACCCTAATCGACGACAGTTTCGTCGATTAATGTCTGGTTATCCTACAAGTACATCATCATCCATTGCTACTCGTTTAGAATCTGATGCTGGAATATTAGTGTGTGCTCACACTATTCATCGTGTTCGTCAGCTAGAAAATTATCATCCTGTGCATGCAAAAATCCAATGCAAGATTAATGAACAACAAGCTTCACGTCGTTATGAATATGGGTGTGGGTGCGGGTGTGGGTGTGGGTATGGGTGTGGATGTGAGTGTGGGTGTGACGATCATTACTTCTTCTAATGTCGTCCACATCTACACCCACCCACACCCACACCCACCCACACCCACACCCACCCACACCCACACCCACCCACACCCACACCCACCCACACCCACACTCACACCCACTCCCACACACCCACACACCCGCATCCACACACCCACACTCCACATCTACACCCACACTCGCATACCCACACTCACACACCCACACCCGCGCCGACACCTACACCCACTCCCTCTTTCATTTATTATTCGACTTTAGAGTTGAACAATGTAGTTTGTTTCGAATTTATTTGAGTTTTTTCGGAAAATTCTAAATTGGATCATAGATACTCAGCCACCTAATGAGACTGATTGTACATCAGTCGAAGCACGTGCTAGTAACTTCTACACACCTACATCTCACATTCACACTCTACACTGGTGGAGATTTTACTGTTTTTCTATGGTAATTACCTCAGTAAAGTCTTTTTCTACATGCTTATATCCTTCATTCGTTATTAATGATCATCAGTGCAGAGCGTTTGCCAAATCTTGTTTTAAACAGTTTTTCGATATGTATAAGTGATTAATAACCCATCATTATCACCTACAGGATCATCAAGTTGTACATCCATGCTAGTGAATATGGGTTCTGTGAATAATTCCGCTTTAGCCAAGGCTTCTCGGATAATTTCCTCGTTGATTGGGAGGACATATTCATATACTACTCGACATGTATTCAAACATCTATTGACGAGAATTAATATTCTAATACATTATAGTCGAATATAGTCTGAGGTCGGGAAATGTATGACCATTAGAGATATAGAATGAAGCATTCCGATATGTTAATATTAATAGCATTCCATCAGGTTTGAGTAGCTCACCTAGCCGACGAATTGTTTGTTCTAATATGTCGTATGTTGAACAAGCAGCTTCAAAGCATGCGCTAGTGAATATCATGTCAAATGTTGGATTATTTTCACGTTCATTGAAGAACAACAAATTGCTGTCATGAACATCACATCGAAAAATTTTCCCTTTTCGCAATGCAGAACGAAGTTGAGCTTCGTATTGAGCTTCATTATGATGATGGCCTTGCTTGATGTCAAGAAGAAAATTAAAATACGGTTTCCAATCATGAGCATTTGGCTGCTCGTCAAGCCATTCTTGAATAAATTGTAAATTCGATGAACTATAATCGCAAAACCAAATTTCATCGAAATATTGAGCCAAAAGAAAGGATGGCCAGAGAGAAGGACCACCACCAAATTCAAGCACTCGCTGCTTTCCTTGAAGTTTTTCTGAATGCTGATCTAATATTTTGATCACCTGGACCGGAAAAAATTGTTCCTCGGGAGAAGCAGTATTTTCTACTGAATAGGCCTCTCGTACATACGTATCTGGATTCCAATTAACATTATACTTAGAGGACTCCCACTTGTTAATTGTTTTTATGTTAATATTAATGTCCTCCATACTAGTTTGCTAAACGAGAGGAAATCAATATAAAGTGATTATAACCGTCAAAAAATAAGTACAATATGAATTAAGATTAAATTTCAACTGATTGGCGAAAGCTAAAATCAAGAATATTCTTAGTAGAAAATATAACTTTCTATACAATTAATTTTAAATAAAGATAATCCACCTGAAAAGATAATAATAAACAATTCGAATGTTTAAATAGTTTCCAAGTTCGTTATCCGCATCTCAATAATCTTGGTAAAGAAAATAGTGAGCTGTAAATGTAATTAAAAGATTATCAAAATCAAACGAGAATGTTATCAATGAACTGTGATGATCAGTGATTGAAAGTATTTGAGCATCGATTAATTATATCATTAGTCCTCACCATCATCTTCTGTCGTATATGATGTCAAGAGAGATCATTTCTGTATAATACCAAAAGGAATAAACTGATTTTGTGATTCTCTTGCTTTTGCATGATTTCTGATAGCAATCAAAGCCTTCAGTTTTACTTGCAACTTCTAAATACCCGCTCTCAATTGACCCCCACGTCTTGCCAGAAAATCCTGGCTGAAAACTGAGATTTTCGTTAAAAATTCAGCTTTGCAAGTGTCCTCCAGAGAGAGTACAAAGCTATACGGAGCTGAAATTTTCAATGAAGCTAGATATTTATCAGTTCTACGTACAATAGAAACTTCAAATCTCTGTATCATGTTGGTCGCAAGTTATAATGCCTAAAAATTGTCAATAATAGCAACTTTTTCCCTGTATTTCTGACATTTACAGGATGCCATGAAATCTATCTTTTGAACTAAAAATTTTTTTTAGAGATACAACGTTGTGATATATACATTCACAGAGATTTTCACTTGATCAGTCAAGTCACTTGTGAGCTATTAAGTATACGAAATTCAGTTTCTCGAGGGTACAAGTTTTAAGACTTTTTAGTAAAAAAATATAACAGAAAAATCGAGAATACAATATTTTTTAAAATAGCTTGCGTCAAAATTTCTAAAACACGTGTCTCTATAATATCTCGTAAATTGAACAAATTCTCGGAACTTCGATTGAACATGATTGATCGTGACTCATTCGGCCTGACCCATAATATATATCGTTCGTCTGGCATCGATAGATGCTTATGTCTCATAGCTTGTAGTTCTGAGGACTTGTTGATCCTCTTCTTCAACTGCTCAGGTTAGTCAGATGAAAGTTTAATCCTTTAGTGTAGTTAGAAATAGAACTTTGAAGTTGATTCGTCTTCGTTAAAAATAATTAGATAGATGTGGGTGTGAATCTTCTATTCTCTAACAGTGACATCTTCTCACACCAGTACCCCACATCTAACATTCACATCACACTCTTACCAGAGATGTAGGAGACTTTTTCAAGGGTTCCCAACATATGCATCGAAACCTAAAGAAGAGTTTTTCATTCGTTGCAATTTTTGAAGCCTTCTCAACTTTTAAGTCATCGACGAAATTCTCCTTAACTGCTACATCAAACGATTGTGCGTGTGGATGCGAGTGATTGTGAGTGCGCGTGTGCATATGAGAATGTGGATTTCTGATGAGTGAGGGTATATATGTCGGTTTGGTCAGAGTGACAAGAAGATCTCATCTACGCCTATTCACACCCACACCCAGCTGATGCGAAAATTCGTCATAGTCAAAAATCTATAGAAAACAGTTGGTTACGATCGGAAAAGTGCGAAACAAGGGATCAGTTTATTTCCATAATCCTGCTCTGTAAAGGTCCTATGAGTGCCGAAAATGTTGATGTGCAAAAATTTGGTTGACTACTTTTTTATAGATATTTTGACGAAGAGTCTAACGGTTATGTCAAAATTCGGTTTCAACCTTTTCTACCATCATGTTGTGATTTTCAAATGAAAATCAAGGATGGAAACACCTAAGAAAAACCACTAAAAACTGACAAGATATACAGTTGGAGAGCACACTCTCCAAGCTTTCTAACGCAACGAACCGGTTCTGTTTATTGCGCACTGATCAAAAGTTACTAAAAAATGGCTACTCTTTTTCTATTTCGAAATGGGTAATAGTAAATAATCAACCATTGCAGTTTCAATCGTCTTTCTTACCCTCTTCGCTACTCTTCAAACTCTATTGTTTTTTTTTAAACGGTTGTTTGCTTTCTTTCAATCCACCGTCAGTGTCTTTTGCACAATTGTACAGAACTCGTTTTCTTTCTTTTTCATTTTATTTGAATGCATTTTATACACCGTGCGAAATTGAAGTATCAAGTGTTCGTTACTTCTATTTCCATTAACAAGTAATCATGTTGAATGCCATACGACATAATATTCACTTAAGGATGATGAATGATGGCAAGGAAACAGAAAATTTAAATGCATATTGAGTTAAATTAACGTTTGAAAGAAAATGACATTGAAACTCATTTTAATTTTGACAAAGTAGCTCTACAACGGAATAGATTCATTTAACTAAAGGATGGCTTTATACCATGATTATTTGTTCGAGAAATGTGGCTATAAAGCTATCCAACATTAACATCTGGTAATTAAAATATATATTTCTGTTTCTAAGGGAATGATGCGATGATAAGATCTTCTTGTTGAGATTTGAAGGTCATATTTGATTCAGTTGAATGTTGAGTTTCGTTTTAGCTGTAGAAAGAAGAATGATTCATTCACCAATATCGCATTCAGATGAAAGTTGTCAGAACGACTAGATTTTCTTTTTGAAACAATAAGAAAATGATGCCGCACAAAATTTACATATACAGGGTGTACTAAAGGTACCTTGGGAGTACGTTTTTCGCTTATCTTTACTATTTAATTCGATGTTATCAAGAATTGCTTTTTTTAATGAGACATTGCACGTAAGCCACAACCAACGTTGCTCAATCAATCTCACCAATTTGCCTGATACTTTTACAGTAGGTAGACGTAAGAGCCTTAGGAAGAAACTGATAGCTTCAGATCAAACGGATGAGCTATTTTGGAAATATAGACAATACAAGTATGAAGGGATAGGTCCATTTGAAGTACTTTATACTGCAATACTTTCCAGTGAATCTCCATTTTCTCGAGAACAATAAGAGATGTAACCGAGATTTTTTACCACCAATACCATCGACGATGGGCTATATTTTTATAGTAACAAAAGTATCTTATGGCCGGATGATTTTTGCCAGGCATTATATACCGTTTTCAGAAAACGCCCTCACGTAGATACGGCAAGTTGATCGGATCAGCACCCTAGAATAAATCGAGAATAGTCTCATCTGAAAGAGCACATCAAAATGTCCCAAGTGACGTTTTCAAAAGTTTGTAATATTAAACTTTGGTAGGAAAAAAGTTTTTGAATAAGATTAGAAAGGCCGAATTTGGAGCCTGATTCTCAATATGAAGATTGATGATTTATTTCCAAATGTTGAATTTAAGTATTTGAGATAAAAGCCCATGTCGAGAATGCTCTAAACTGAAAATTTCAGCTCATTTGAAGTTGTCTCTGTGAAAAATGGTGAAACATTCATTCTTGTGAAATATCATAGGATAGCATATATGGTCCGTCTAATTTTTCTCATATTCATATTTCAGTTAAACTGTAACCAAAAGATCTGAAACTTTCATCATAAACTATTCTCGTTGAGTCTTTAATGTACAAATAGTTTCAGGTCAAAATTCGAACTTTGATTTTTTTGATATTATCTATGGAAAATCACCGTGATCCCCTTCAGCACCATGAAGAAAAATCAAAGTTCGAATTCTGACCTAAAACTATGCGTACATTAAGGACTTAACGAGAATAGTTCATAATGAAAGTTTCAGATCTTCTGATTGCAGTTTAACTGAAATATGAATATGAGCAAAATTAGACGGACCATATATGCTATCCTATGATATTGCACAAGAATGAATATTTCACCATTTTTCTCAGAGACAACTTGAAATGAGCGAGGGCTGCGCCAGTACGAATACAAAATGTACTCTGATATAAATACCAAACTTGCACTCCCATATACTCTGAAAATGCTATATACTGGAACAAATCTTAGAATAGGTGGGCATGTACTCCCATGTACTGTGAACGTCACATGTACTGAGAAAAATCTTAGAATAGGTGGGCATGAACTTCCAGGTACTGTGAACGTCACATGTGCTGGGAAAAATCTTAGAATAGGTGGGCATGCACTCTCATGTACTGTGAATATCACATGTACTGGGAAAAGCAAGGGGGAAAAGACTATTCGGGCATTCCCATCCATTCGCATCCATTCGCAGCCATTCCCATCTATCCCCATCCATTCCCAGCCATTCTCATCCATTCGCATCCATTCTCAGCCATTCCCATCCATTGGCATCCATTCTCAGCCATTCCCATCTATTCCCATCCATTCTTATCCATTCGCACCCATTCTCAGCCATTCCCATCTACTCCCATCCATTTCCAACCATTCGCATCTATTTACGCCCTCATCTACCTATTCTTGGGCGGGTACTCGGATCCTCAAGTCTTTATATTTAGAAACGTCTTGGGTTGTCATGAGCTACTGTTTAGAGGTACCTTTGGATCCTCATATGCTATTATTTAAAGGTACCCTTAGGTCCTCATGAACTACTATTTTGAGATACTTTCAGGGCCTCATGGGCTCTTATACAGACATAAACTTGGGTTCTCATAGGCTAGTATATGGATGCACCAATTCCAATCCTTAGAATTGGTTAAAATTGATTGAAATTGAAATTGGAATCGGTCTAAATGAGCAGGAATTGATCAGAATGGCTCGATTTACCTAAACTTTCTATGAAATCCTAAGAATTGGTATAGAATTAGTCTGAAACTGACTAGAATTGGGCCGAATTGACTAGAATTGATATGGAATTGCTCTGGAACTCACTAGAATCGTGCCGAATTAACTACAATTACCAAGATTTCATATGAACTATAGCTAGCTCAAACTCATTCGAGACAGTTCCAGACCAATTCCATACCAATTCCTTGGATTCCATAGCATTTTTAGGTAACTCGAACCAATTCTACTCAATTCCAGACTAATTCTTATCACTTCCAATTTCAATTCCTGCCAATTCCGATGATTCCAAGCCAAGAATTGGAATTAGAATTGGTTGGAATGGAAACTGATGCATCTGTAGACTAGTGAGTAGAGGTACCCTTAGGTACCGATTAGGATGCACCAGTTCCAGTAGACTGAGCCCTCATGGGCTACTATTTAAAGATACCCAGGGGTTCTCGTGTGCTATTATTTGGAGGTACCCCAGGATTCCTTATATGCTATTATTCAGGTATTCCCTTGAGTCCTCATAGGCTACTATTTAGAGGTACCTTCAAGTCCTCATGCGCTACTATTTGAAGGTATTCTAAGGTCCTCATGTCCTATTATTTAGAGACACCCTTGGTTCATCATGTACTATTATCTGGAAGTGCCGTTAGGTCCTGATGTTGTGTTAATCCTTCCGTCATCCGTAGCTCTACAAGAAAAGCGAGGCGAGGTTTTCTTCTATTGTGAAAGTTATAAGTTTGTGTGTGTGCTCCTTTTGCGATGCTTGTTTTTCATGCTGCCATTAAGATTCAATTAACACACAAATAAAAAAAATCTTAGAACCTATACACAGTTCCGATAGGGAAACGGATATATTTTATGTATTGCGAGAGGAATCTGTAGTAATCCATTAACTATACAGCAAGGATCTTGCATTTTGGAGAGATAGATAGCTCAGACTGCTGACTATTATAATAGTTTATATCGTAGGATTCTACACTGACATTGCTATTTAGGTACAATGAACTCGTGCATAATAGGCATCAATTATACTTCAGTTTCTTCAGAAAACTTTATTTTTCAGTGAAAGGTTTATGCATATTGCCACAAAAATTAGTATAAATTTGCATCATTTGGTTTCTGACCTGTAAATAATTTCCTCACAAGCAAAAACCTAAGAGACCGGGGTTGTTCCATAAGTTAAACCTTTCAAATACCTCTAAGACAACTATGCTATATTAATACGGATTGATATATATTTTTCCGCACTCAAAAGGCAATAGTGTTTGTGACTTTTCTGTTGATAGAAAACGTATAGAAAGCAAACCAATTGAGACATAAAGGTGATCTACAATTAAATATCAAGAAGCAATGAGTTGATTTACCAATCTCTGAAAGTATCTGTTCTGTGGTCATTTCGAGTAGCTGGCCTCCCAATGTGTTTGGAAATCGACAACCTTGAGGCTGCACTTCTGTTCCGTATGGGTTTTTGTTATACAGTGAATTAATATTCTGTGGAGGGATATTGATAAGACATAAGAATCGCAGAATACAGTCGTACAATGGCATATTAGGACCCAAGAATGCCTCTAAATAATAGAACTTGATGACCTAAGGGTGTCTCCAAACAATAGTCAATGAGGATCTAAAAATACCTCTAAATAATAGCATATGAGGACATACAGGTGCCTCCAAAGAATAGGCAATGAGGACTCCAAGGTATCTCTAAATAATAGCATGTGAGGGCTCAGTCTCCCAGTTCTGAACTGGAACTAGTGCATTCCTATTCCCATCTATTCCTATCAATTCGCATCCATTCGCATCCATTCCCATCCATTCGCTTCCATTCCCATCCATTCGCAGCCATTCCCAACCATTCCCATCAATTCCCAGCCATTCTCATCCATTCGCAGCCATTTCCATCCATTTCTAGCCATTCTCATTCATTCCCATCAATTCTCATCCATTCCCGTCCATTTCCATCCATTCCCAACCATTCCGATTAGTCTTTTTGCCCCTTGGGGAAAAGTCTTAGAATAGGTGGGCGTGTACTCTCATGTACTGTGAATATCATATGTACTGGGAAAAATCTTAAAATAGGTGGGCATGTACTCTCATGTACTCTCATGTACTCTGAATATCACATGTACTGGGGAAAATCTTAGAATAGGTGGGCATGTATTCTCATGTACTGTGAATATCAAATGTATTGGGAAAAATCTTAGAATAGGTAGGCATGTACTCTCATGTACTCTGAATGTCACATGTACTGGGAAAAATATTAGAATAGGCGGGGATGTACTTTCGTGTCATATGATGTGTTCTATGAATTTCACCTGGAACGCAATGAAATCTCAGTATTGGAGATATAGAGGGTATTGGAGACACAGAATGTATTGAGGATGTTGGAGATATAGGTGAGATTGGAAAGCTTGAAAAAATTGGACATGTGGGAGCAGGATTGAGGATTTACTTTTTTCCTGTGGCCCTCCATTACGAAACACATTGAGAACAGTATTGGCCAATAGGTTGTTCTTATCGATGATGTGAATGATATATATCTCTAATGTCTTTATTTCGGAATAACCTAGAATCAGTACTCAGATACAAATTTAGCACTAGTGGTAAAATATGAAACCTTGATTACATATTGTTGACAATATTTTTCCTCTGTAAAGAATTGTTTTATAATTTCAGGAGTGCAAAATAAACTGTTACATATAAGGTGATAGACGATATAAACAGCGAACTGATTGTATTCGTTTTCAAAATGAACTATGAATCAATGGATGATTGAAACATTCTTACAATCTATTGCACTGTAGCCTGTGCGATGCCTTATTTAGATTTCCAGGATATTCATTTGAATGTCCGAAAGATTCTTTCATTTTCTGTTGATGGATATAGAGGTATACGAGGTAAGAGGCGTAGAGAAGCTATAGGAGGTATAGGAGATATAAGAAGTATAGGATGTGTAAGCAGGTATAAGGAGGTATAGGAGGTATCAGGAAGTGTAGGCGGCATAGAAGGTCTAAGGAGGTGTAGGAGATATACCCTATTCCTCCTATTCCTCCTTACACTTCCTTTACCTCCTTGCATCTGCCCTACGTCCTATCGGTCCTTATATATATAAGAAGATATAAGAAGGTATAGAAGGTATAAGTCGGTATACAAACTAATCCGATTAACGCACAATCTTTTTCATCAGTTCCCCGAAAACCAATAATACAATCACGCTGGTACACACACAGGGCACCTCACAAGGTGACCGTGCTGCGAAAGAACTGACCACCAACCTGCTAACACCACATCGCAGCTGCTATGCGTGCCTTGAAAGGACTGACCACAAAAACATTCACATCACATCGCAGTTGTTATGGGTGCCGCGAAAGGACTGTCCACGAAACCACACGCATCACGTCGCAACTGCTATGGGTGCGGCGAAACGACTGACCATAAAAAGATTCACATCACATTGCAGTTGCTGTGGATGCGACGAAAGGACTGGCCACGAAACGACACACATCGCGTCGGAGCTGCTGTTGGTGCTGCTAAAGGACTGACCACGAAACGACAAATATCACATTGCAGTTGTTGTGGTTGCCGCGAAAGAACCGGCCACGAAACGACACACATCACATTGCAGTTGTTGTGGGTGCCGCGAAAGGACTGGTCACGAAACTACACGCATCACACCGCAGCTGCTATGAGTGCCGCGAAAGGACTGATCAGGAAACGACATGCATCACATCGCAGTTGCTGTGGGTGCTGCTAAAGCACTGACCACGAAACGACACACATCACATTGCAGTTGTTGTGGATGCCGCGAAAGGATTGGCCACGAAACCATACGCATCATGTCGCAGCTGCTGTGGCTGCCGCGAAAGTACTGGCCACGAAACGCTCCGCATCTGGTCGCCTATGTTGTGGGCGCCGCGAAAGGACTGGTCCCGAAACGCCACACATCACATTGGAGCTGCTGCAAGTACTGCGAAAAAAGTGAATAGGAAACGGCGCACATCACATGGAACCTGCTGTGGATGCCGCGAGAGGCCTGACCGCGAAACGACAAACATCACATTGCAACTGTTGCGGGGCTCGCGCAGGGACTGACCAGGAAATGGGAAGATGGCAACGCAAGTACTGCGAGTGGAAATTATGACTGAATACGAAAAGACTGACGCTTGATATGAGAATTGGTGTCAATGGCATGAACGGAGAGCCTTCGGAAGGATTGGCTCGAAACGAGTGACATTGTGTGGGAACTGGTGCCGCTGGCGCAACCGGAGTAGTCGAGACTAGGGCTGGAAACGGTTTGGTCACGACGCGAAAGTTACAATATCGCAGCTGTTGTAGACCGGGAGAATGGAGCGGTCAGGCAACCCACAAATGCGTGGAAGCTAATGTGGCTTCTCTGATTGTAGTGACCGCCAATTGGCAGACATCGCGTCGTGGCTGTTGTTAGAGGTACGAAAGGTGCGGGCCTGAAATGACAGACAGGAGATGGCAGCTTGTGTGGATGCGGGAAGATGCCAAGCACAGTCTTCAACAGTGGTACAGGGCATGTATCAATGTGTTGTTGATATAAATTTGTGCAATGGGAGCAAGGAGTTCGTGGTATTTTCGGAATTGGTTGTCTGGTTAGCTAATGTTTAGTCATTTATTCATGAGATCGAATTTTGAAGGGCAGTATTAGAATTGTTGCTCCGTGCAGTGTTGCTTCAGTTTTGTTGCTTTGGTGTTCCGAAAGTCTTTGAGGCTTTGGAATGTGTGATTCCTGTATAGGTAACTCGAGAACGGTGGCAGCTGAGATGGCTTTCGTGTAGCCACGCATGAAACCTACGGGCGTAGTGTTGGACCGTTTCTTATTGTTTTGCTTTCAGCTGGTTTAATGCTTAGTTTTTTTTGCGAAAGATTCTTGTATTTTCTAAGATGTGTGGTTTTTCCGTGGAAAAGTTTTGATGAGTTTTCCTTTCATTGATTTGCGTTTTTGCTTTTTTAGTATGGAGAATGTTTTTCGCAGCCATGGATCAGTCTGTCGACTTAGCAGCCCAGGTCGATCAATCCGATAGTCGGATCTTATCGGATCCGATAGGTGTCCTACAGGTATCCGATAGGATAATATCCAAGGGGAAAAAACGGAATCCTGGAATCCTGGAATCTTGTGGAATCTTACGCAATCACATGGAGTCCAATAGAACCTGATGGAATCCTACAGAACCTTGGAATCTTCAGTCCAAAAGTCCCTAGGAATAGTACTATTGCAGGAAAATCTGTTTAAATGCATCAACAATTAATAGAACAGTCTAAGAACATTTATCGTAATTCTCTCATTCAGGATCTCTTTTGTTTAAACCTTGAAGTTGCAAATTGATCCCTTGCGATATATATCTTAGGTTAAGATCAGTAAACATACAAGAATATAGAATATAATTCATAAATGGCAGAACGAAAAAGATATCAACATGGAAACCTGAGGGTCATAACAGGTCAGTCAAACATTCTAGTCAAAGAAATGTGGTTCACTTCATATAGAGAAAGTGAACCGATCAAAATGCGAGCCCGTACCTCTATCGTGATCCAAACATTTTCTGTCTTCATTATAAAAATATTGTCAGAACATCGTAATTAGGAGTACAACAGTCGGCCAATAGTTCTAACTTGACAAACTGTTAAATACAGCTATCGGAACTGAGCTATCAGAAAAATTTTTGTTCCCAAAACAGAACAATACTCTGATATCGGAAGTGCCATTCCCAAACCAGAACAGCGCACATTAGTTAGCCATAATCAGGTGAGTATTTGACTAATTAGTACTAATTAAGACAACTATTCAACTTAATTTACGCTAATTAGATGAGTATTTACCTTAGTTAGTCATAATTAGGTGAGTACTAATTACTTGATTGTTAATTATTACTCAGCTATCTATGACTAATTAAGCAAGTGCTCATCTAATTAGCACTAATTAAGGTAAATAGTTGACTAATTAGCGCCAATTAAGATGAATACTTATCTTAACTAGTATTAATTAGTCAAGTACTCACCTAATTATGGCTAATTAAGGTGCGCTGTTCTGTTTTGAAAGTGGTACTTCCGATATCACAGTACTATTGTTCCGTTCTGGGAACAATCTGGAGTTTCTTTAAAACATTAGCGACAATTGACGATACTTATTGATAACTAATTGTGCTATACATGTAAAATGGGTATAGTATGAACTAATGAGCTCCACTTTGGCTCAGTTCGTACGACCAAACTTAAGGGTGACACAGAGGGAGTGCTTTGACAGCTTTAGAAGCTTGTTGAAAATCTAGAGGAGTTTCAAGGAATCCAAGAGAATCTCATGGAATCCTATGGAATCTTACAGAATCCTACGGAGTCTTATGGAATCCTACGGAATCTTACGGAATCCTCCGGAATCTTTGGAATCCAGAAGAATTCGAGATTCCAGGATTCCGATTTTTCCCCCTTGATTAAACCACTTGCATTCAATGAAACGACATCTGTAAAACATACTTCATCTGAGTCTAAATTACTGTTCACATAGCCAGATCGTTCAACATTACAAGATTGCTGTTCATCTACCAACGATATA
>CAJNOP010000738.1:52020-70227 GCA_905250075.1 Rotaria sp. Silwood1
TATTTTATTTTTGAAAAAACCATTGTATTCTGAAAAAGACTCCTAAGAGTCTAAAGAAAAATTTTTGTTAAGACGATTAATTAGATAACATTCTAAACTAAATCACTTAATTCAATCAATGTATTCTCTACAATACATGTGCAACGAATTGATCGCGACGAATTGTCATGCGACGAATTGATCGTGCGACGAATTGATCGTGCGACGAATTGTACGCGACGAATTGTCGTGCGACGAATTGATCGGCCACCTTCATAATATTGTGTTATACTAAATTCTACGCCACAACTGATGCTGATTACAAATTTCAAAATAACTTTTAACAAAATTTCTTTCAGAATTTCAATAGCTTAATATATTTTTGATTGTGAAGAAAATTGAGCGAACAATTTGCTGTTTCAATAGTCACATTTGTGAATAAATCTTGTTACTGTTATTCATAGAGTGACTACTGATCGATAAATTCGTACTATTTAAAGACTTTAAGAATAGAAAAATACTATTGCTTTTTGTTCAGATGCCAACTAACTTTTGTGATTCACCTGAAATCTTGGCAATATTTTTGTGAAACATGTTTGAAAATGACTGCTGAACTGTGGAGCAAGAAAGGTGATACTGTTTCCTGTCTGTCACAGAGATACATAACAGACAGACAGTCATGATCTTTTGGATTACTCGACGACGAAATCTATATTACTAATAAATATTCAAACATTTGTATAATAATATAAATCCCATGGTCCAATAATCCAAAGAAGAATATCGACAGGTCGGTCGCAATCTGCGAGCCGGGAAGTCTTGTTCAGTTCAGTCTGTTTGTCACAATACGTTAGACGAACTCGAAGTTAACGTTTCTTTCTCTTCTTACTTTAACATCAATATTGATCGAATTTTCACCATATCTATTATGTTGTGATCTAAAGCTTAGCAATAACATGCTCTGAAAATTCGTAATTCATTGTCTGAAAAATCAAAAACCATAGGCCAAAATGCTATAATTCTATAGGATGACAATTTCTAATAGCATGTCGAAATGTCTGTGATGATCTATGAGATGGGAGATAGGGTGGCTTACTTTCCAGGACATATACTTTAAGACACGTTACCAATCGTCTTTTCACAATATTCACTTTGACATCAGAAAAATCAACCTACTTATAAATGTCCATGTACAATCACTACTTACTGCAACTACAACTCCATTATCACCAGAGCTTGCAGTCGTCAAAAATCGTATAATTCGATCATTGTTGGCATCACAGATGTACATATAACTTGCTGTTGAGTCAAGTGATACACTGCTGGGCCCGTTCAATAAACTTAAACTATTACCAGATGTACTACAAGTTCCTGCTTTTATTGTTCGAGAGCCAGCGGTAGCCGATATAGAAGCATATGTATAAACACATGAACTGTCATAATCTGGTACGTAAATAACACCTGTGCCATCAACAGCTACATTTTGTGGCGTATTCATAGCACTATCTGTAATTGAAGCTGTTGTTGATGTTGCTGTATTTGCCATTTGATATATACCTGGTGTATCTGCAGCATCTGTTAGATACAACATGTTGGTACCACTAATGAATATACCTTGGGGTGAAGTAAAGGCTGTTTTATCGAGAACGGTGACGCCAGTAGTACTCCAGCTGTATGGTAAAGTGCCTGAATTTGAAGAAAGCAATACAACATTCAAAATATGTGTAACTTAGCAGAGTATTTGTAACTCGATTTCAGAAAAAAACCATTATACTTTCTTTCTCACTGTTTTTGTCCACGCAATTGATCTAACTGTTTTCGATTTTCAATATATTCCGGAATTATTCGTGTTTAGACTAAAACTAAAACAGTTTTCAAACATTTTCTTATTTCATCGATCGAGTTTATATCCGATATGATTTTATTTTTCTTTTTCTTGAAAAACTTTTCAATTTAAGCTTTGACAGTGAACTTCTATGGAAAAGCTGTTAGTGCAATCTCTTCGAGATTAAAATGTAAGACTTCTTCTTTATTTATTATGATAAGTTCCAGCATCAAAACAACAGTATCTTGGCATGTTTTTCACGCCACTAACTTGCCACAAAGAACCCTTTCAAAGTGTTAGAGACTATGGCAAACCTATCAACATTCTTTTCGGATTTTAGGGTCACGGAACTCATATGATAATATAATTATGAAAAAAAATGATTGGAAAGATAAATCATGAAATATTTATTTATTTAGTTTAGAATATCAAAATATTTCAATACTGATTTTCAAACGGCTTTCACCAAAATGACTATTGTAATTGATGCGAAAAACTAAATGGCTCTCTAATTCTTTTGTCATTTCCACTTTTCATTGTGAAGTCATAAACATAAACTATCTTCAATAAGTCGCTACATAACTATCTACAATCTGATTTACACTAGTCAAAAATTTATATTATTTTTCCTCCTTACCATTATGAAAAATAAAGATTAGTCAAAACAAGATTTCACTTTAGAGATATGATAATCGTTTGCGATATAAGCGGATTTTGTATTACGTTTATTTGCACAATATTTCGTGTGTAAAGATACGCTTGAGTGGACAGATCAATTCCACTTCGCACTAAACATTGGATTTTCATTAGGTATAAATTTGAAAGAGATACTGTCATTGAAAGATAAAACGTTTAATCAAAAGCATGGCTTAGCGTATTTCTAATAAACGACATAAGATATTCGTTTATGAGTCGAAACATTCAGAGAATACTTGGTAAGCAGTGACTTATGCAGGAATTTTTTACGACAACGAGAAGGACCTCTAATAAGAAGACCCTCAGTGGACGTTCAATAACTTGTAACTCAGCATCTCTTGCACCAGTATTTATCTACAGGGAATTTTTCGGAGGAAAGTCTTCTCTTTGCCTACGCGACTGTTAATGAGATGTTTACGCTGTCTGATTGTAGATCCAATTCAATGGAAATGACTGTCTTTGAAAGACCTACAAAAATGTACGTTCGGATATAAATGATGTTTTGGACAGAAATGAATAAATCTTCGAAAAACTGCTGCAGAGCAAAATATCACGGACCAAAATATTGTAACCTGCACGATATTTTATGATCATAAAGTTTGAACTCAACAAAACAGGGTAGGATAGAGTAGAACATAGGAAAAATATCATCGAATAATAGAGAGTTTGAAAAGTCATGCCTTCCAGCAACTTACTTTAGATCAAACTTAGCAATAGCAACGAGATTATTGAAAAGAATCATACTTTTAAATGACTGTATGGATCAGCTCACTTCGCTGATTTTCCTGAAAATGATGTTGTTTTTCCATACACAAATCGTTTATTCCATTTAGGTAAGAATAAAATTCTCGCTTTTTGTTGCAAAAAAGAAACATTCGAAAAGTGCTACAACTAAAAAAATATCTACTTTTAAAACATTGCAAATATCACTACGAGAAATAAGCTTATCCAAGGCCTTTCCGATGGTTCAGAGAGAATTTGTATTGCTCGAAATACATTATATGAAGAAGAAGATAATGTCTGATCTGCTAATAAGAAATTTCTTATTTAAGAAATCGACTATATTTCGACAATGCATATAAACAACTATAAACGTAAACTCAATTAAAACGGAAAACATTTAGTATTCGATGGTATATTAGTTTTATTTGTTCATGAACATCATTTGTTTCAAAATTCTCAGAAAACATCATAAAATGCATTCTAGTCTGACAAATAATTAAGAACATTCGTGTGGTTGGAGTTCTGTCTCTGCATTGATAACATCCATAGAATAGCGGGGAAAAGTCCTAAAATCTTGATCAGTGCATATTATATCGTGGCAAGATTGATGAAGAAATTGTACAGAAGGTCTAACTATGTGAGATAAAAATCCAACAAAATAAGTTTTAAAAATGCTGCAATCGTTTATTTTTGCCACGTCTCTTACGAACTTATGTCTAAGTAAATAGGTAGCTGATGGAAACTTGACTATGAAATGGTTTCTAACTAAACAGTTCTACGAAAACACTATTCATTCTTAGCTTTGAAAAGAGATCTTCTGGCTTATTTGATGTCTACCACACAATAGATCGATAGGATATATTTACGTCTGAATTCACTCTATTTTCATTTGAAGACCGAGATCAAATTCAAACAGTAGGGAATTCTACATATACGGTTTGTTTTCTTTCAGAAATCAGTTCACTTTTCATAAACGATATGGATATCTCACTTATAAGTTTTGCATCTGTTCTATTTGGGAAATTTTCAAATTTCATAGATTTCTGTAGAATGCACATAGCCTTTTTTTGTTTCACTCGTCTTACTCTGCATCAGTAACATTTCTAAAACATTTGCTTGGAAATTGAAAAGAACTGCGCTTTCATATCGGATTTTTTATTGGTAATGCTAGATTGGATGTGTCTGTTTTAAATCTCTAGATAATCACTAATATTACCTTTCAAGTGTATTATTTCTCTCTCGTATCTGACTGAGACAAATACTTCTTTTTTTGAAGTAAAATCAAAATTCTATACCATAAATTCACCTACATGTCTTTTTTTGAATGCCATATAATTTTGCGTTTAATACAGGAACCACAATAATACCAAATACCGTCAAGAAAATGATGATTCCGAAAAAAACCTTGTCGACAATCGTCATTGAAGAAAAAAATTGAGTCAACGTAATATAGACAAGAAAAACAAAAGCAAAGTAAACGAAATAGGAAATTTTCTTCAATTTTTTATACATATCTTTGACCAATTGTTATGGGATTTTGTGAAGGTCCAACAACTTGAACAACTGATTGCTCTTCAATTTTCGACATTGTTTAAATTCGACTTTTAGCTAGTTCTGTTACATAAGAAGAAAACAATGATTAAACTTACTGATTGATCTTCAATGCAGAGTTTTTCGAAATCATTCCAATAGAAATCAATTCAATGCTCCACTTACTTCGTCTTATATTGATTAGTTACTAATATTTGAACAACCAGACGTTTATTGTTTAGCTTCTGTTAATTGATGTCACGTTGTTTGTTAAGCAAGTGTTTATGTTCGTTAATCTGGAAAATGTTAATGATAACAACATACAACAACAATTGAAAATGTGCGCCCGCTTTGATAAAAAGAAAAGAATAGAAAAAGAAACAGAAAGTCATACGCAATGCTGCGAGATCGCAGGTCTTGCTTGATTCTTTCCGAACAAGACCGATACTTTCCGTTACCAATTCGCTTATCAATTTATATTACGATTTAATATTGATTATAAATGATTTCCATTCGTTTGTCTCTGAAATTCAGCTATTCTGCTTCTTTGACTTCGCGATTACTATGTGCAAAATCTTCTAAGGATCTTACTTGACCGTAATTTCTTTTGAAAAGTCTTCCATGTAAACTCGAACACACTTAATTCTTTTGATGATGGACATAAATGACAATTTATAAAAGCATATTTTCAGTCATTAACATTGCAGGCTTTTGATTATCAAACTTTTTTCCGTTCAGAATGATTTTCAGTTCATTTATTTTAATTACAAAAGCGCATAGACGCTCAGTACACGCTCGTATATCCTTACTTCAGTGCATATCGATTTATTCTCTAGATTTGTTTATCAGAGCTTCGTAAGATAGCAAAAAACTCTTCAATACCTTGATATAGCACACAATTCCGTGCAATCGAGTCTCATATTTGTTTCCTGCCGCTGTCTCCTCAAATGGTTTCACCAAATTTTCGTCCGCACTTCTCATCCCACAACTTTATTCTCATACTCTATAGTCGATAAATATTTATCACATTCCTCTTGTGTTCCTTTTCTTTTACGAACATGTTGAGCGAAGATCGAGCGATTGGTGACTATTTCGAATCTAAGAAATCAACTAATAGAAATACAAATTCTTCTGAGCCGAAATGATTGACTGTTCCATGACGATTTGGTATTGTGAACCTTGATGACCGAAATGAATCTTATGAAGAAAAGTTTGTATCAAAAACCTCAAACATCAACAAATGAAAAGAATAACGTGTCATCGAATGGGCACAATTAGACAAAGGGGGATACTATTAATAAGGATTCGATGAATATTAAGTAATGATCTCGGATGCTAGCAGCGTGTGGATGTGCGGCTATGGGTGTGGGTGTCGGCGTGGATGTGGGTGCGGGTGCGGGGTGGATGTGGTCGTGGAGTGGAGTGGGTGTCGGTGTGGGTGTGGGGTGGGTGTAGGGATGTGCAGTGTCAGTGTAAATACTGAAATACTGACATCAGAGTCACCAATACAGTGTTCCCTGGAATACTGACAACACTGTCACCGATGTCACTGACACTGATGTTCACTGGTAACACTGACGAATTCACATCAGCGTACACTGACACACTGAGAGTCATTGAAACACTGACCATACTGATGTCGGCATTCAGTAGAATACTGAAGCATCGATTCTGTCATAGTATACATCCTTGGTGATTTTACTTATAGTAATCAATGAAAAATAGAGAAGTAAGCAATCCTGTCGTAGCCATAAGCATCATAAACTTGGGCTATCTATAGGTTAGCATAATAAAGCGAACTTCATAGGATTGTATAACTTCTTGTTTTACTCTTAATGCATAAATACTGTCTTGCAATTTAAAGTCTTTCAATCGAATACTCATTTTGTTTCGTCATTTTGGTATGTTATGTGGAACTTTTCTTTCTACCGGAAGCGTGCAAGAGATACAAAGCCATTCATTAGATGTAGATGAAGTTAGCACAAGACTCGAGTAAAAGTTACCAAGATTCGTCTAGGAGGTTTGTCCAACGTTCCTATTTTTTGTTCAAGCACAATTCGACGAGCTCTATCCAACGATATGCTCAGATTTGCCACAACCGAAACTATGACTTTTCCCATCACAGATGACGCTGTACAAAATCTGAAAATTATAATTCGGGCTATAGAATATCTTAGCATACCGTTGGATAGAGCCCGTCGAGTTGTGATTGAACCAAGAATAGGAACGTTGGACAAACCTCCTAGACGAATCTTGGCAACTTTTACTGGAGTCTGGTTCTAACTTCACCTATATCTAATAAATGGCTTTGTATCTCTTGCACGCTTCCTGTAGAAAGAAAAGTTCCACATAACATACCAAAATGACGAAACAAAATGAGTATTCGATTGGAAGGCTTTAAATTGCAAGACAGTATTTATGCATTAAGAGTAAAACAAGAAGTTATACAATCCTATGAAGTACGCTTTACTATGCTAATCTATAGATAGCCTAAGTTTATGATACTTTTGGTCACGACAGAACTGCTCACTTCTCTATTTTTCATTGATTACTATAAGTAAAACCACCAAAGATGTATACTTTGACAGAATCGGTGCTTCAGTGTTCCACCGAACACCGACTCAGTATGCCAGTGTACGCTGATGTGAATTCGTCACTGTTATCAGTGAACATCAATGTCAGTGTAATGGCAGTCTCAGTGACACCGGTAGCAGTGTTGTCAGTGTTCTAGTGGACACTGTGTTGGCGCTGTCGGTGATCAGTAAACTGGAACTTCACATCCCTAGGGAAGTGCGGGGTAGGTGTGTGGATGTGGGTATGTGAGTGTGAGTCTTATTTCATTCACACCCCCCTTATACTCACACTCACACCCACACCCTAGAACTTTAATGGATGAGATTATTCTTATGTTAGCCAAAATGAAAATCTGAAATTTTTCTTGTCAAGAGTCCACTTCGTTTCTGTCTATAATAGATCAATCTTGGAACGAGTATCGAATGAAATCCGCCAAAACTTTTGAACGGCCACTCAGAAAGAACATTTTCAATTTGAACCAGATTTATCCCAAAATCCTGCCTGGATCATTAGCCAAAATAGGACACGACGCACAAAATCTTCAGTTGCTTGGTTATAATATGATTCTATAGCTTCCTGAAAGGCACATAGTGCCAACAACGAACAGATCAATTTTGAATATTTTTTACAAAGAATCTTCATATTATCTCGAAGAAATAATGAATTTGGAAATTTTACAAAATAACATCCGTAATCTTAACAGTTCTAACTAGTTCCTTTTCGTCGTTATGATCGAGGACATCATGCGAGAATGATGTAGAAGATTCAGTCAATTTTCTGCTTAACTCTAGTGATTGAAAATTCCACACGATCCGATTAAAAAAAGAAAATGAGCTAGTCACTAAAACAACAATGAGGTCCAAGACTAATAAATGCATCGAAGCAACAAGAATTACTTGAGAAAAAGGTAGGTTGTAAGTAGGCATGTGCAGTTTCAGTGAAAATACTGAAGCACTGACAGTAATTTATCCTCAGTGAGTTCACCGAAGCACTGACTTCACTGGCACCGATTTTACGTGGCTGTGGCTGCACCGACATCGACAGCCACCGACTACACTGAGACATCCATCGGTGTTCACTGGAACACCAACGCTCAGTAAACGTGACAACACTGATATCAGTGTTATATCGGTGCTCAGTGTATCATTGATGCACCGGCTGGAAACTAATTTCCAAAACAGAACAAAATTGTTTTGTTATTGGGAACCAAATTGCTAATAACAGAACAATTTTGTTCTGTTTTGAGAATTAGTTTCCAATCAGTACTTCAGTGATGTGCTGAATGCCGATATTATTTAATCAAATATCACCAAATGTCGGTGTTCCAGTCAGCGTCAGTGCTCCAGTGAATACCGACGGGTGTCTCAGTGTAGTCGGTGGCTGTCGGTGTCGGTGCAGCCACAGTTTCCGTAAAATCGATGCCAGTGTAGTCGGTGTGTCAATGAAGGCCTCTGTAAGTTTTCGGTGAACAGTTTACTGAAACTGCACATCTTTAGTTGTAAGCGAGATTAGCTGTTTGCAAGGACGTCGATTCTATCAGCAAATTTTGATGTACACAAACACTTTAGAGTTTTGCAAAAGGTAGGATGTTAACTATAGACGGTAGTTTTTCAGGTTTCATACCACAATTTGTGGTTGGCAGTTACCCGGGAACTGGTAACGGTTCCCGGGTAACTGGTAACGGTTCCGTTACCAGTTACCCGGGAACGGTAATGGTCCGTTACCAGTTACCCGGGAACGGGGTAACGGTACTACAATTGGGGCCACCTTTAGATCCTAAAGTCGTACTATTGGGGGATACCCTTAGGTCCTCAAGTCCTACTATTGGGGATACCCTTAGGTCCTCAAGTGCTACTATTGGGAGACACCCTTAGGTCCTCAAGTCCTATTAATGGGGTGTACCGTTGGGTCCTCAAGTCCTATTATTAGGGAGGATCCTTTGACCCCCAAGTTCTATTAATGGGAGATACCCTTACGTCCTCAAGTCCTATTCTTGGAGGGTACCCTTGGGTGTTCAAGTTCTATTATTGGGGGTACCCTTGGGTCCTCGAGACCAAATGCCTAAGCAGTAGATTCGCCGTATGGAACTGAGTAGGAGCCCATACATATGCCCATCAATTGATAGAGCATCCTCGATAACCCTATGATTGGCCAGAACATGGCCATGTGTTGTCCTTACAATAGGAGAAAAAGGGTTCCTAAAATCTGATTGGTCTATTTTTGGACCAATCAAATAGCAGGATTCTATTTCTCAGTGATGGGATTGGCGGAGACCCCTACGTTCCCGGGTAACTGGTAACGGAACCGTTTCCAGTTACCCGGGAACCGGTAACGGCCAGTTACCAGTTACCCGAGAACGGGGTAACGGAACCGTTACCGTTACCCAGGTAACTGGTAACTTCTTCCGTGTGAACCGTTACCGTTACCGGGTAACGGTCTGGGAACGGTAACTGCCGACCACTAACCACAATAACGCTAGAATAGAGCCGCCTCAGGCAATTTCCTGGTTGCCGAGGTGTCCTTGTTATGCTCAGGAAAAGTTTATAACAGTACCACCTATTTCTATCTTACTCTCTTCTTCGCATTCTTTCAAGAAAACTTTTGATCACTCAAGCAGGATCATTCCAAAAATATGGATGTTTGACATAGTTTATGGCATCAGAAATTTGTTCAACAGACAGCAGATTTCACATACAACAGCTAGCGAAAAATATCCATGTTAAAACACATACCTGTGCTTGCAACACTGTTGTTAGTTTTTATTCTGTACTCACTTTTCACCACTTTATATACATCAACAGTTTGATTCTGTTCTGTGTATTTCGTTCTGTATTATTCATACTTAATTGATACTTCTAAATTATTTGTCGCCAAGAAACAATTCATAGCAAAGAACGAGAGAGAGAATGTCAACAGAAAATCTTTTCGTGTCCATCTATCGTAAAAGACGATGCCTACGCCTGCATGTTTGGTAGCAGAGGATCGATGATTGTTTTGAAATTATTCTCTAATGCACTGGTAATGGTTCATCGTAACCTGCAACATACATCTAACATGATTGCATATTCGACTCAACAATTAGTTTTATGACTTAACTTTGTATCTGATCGGAATAGAATACATTTAATAATATGTTTTCTAAAATTCGACGAGAATTGTTTTGAGATGTCTTCCGATCTCAGTATCAAAAAAAAAATTGATCGAGATATATTTCAAAGATACATAGAACGTGTAACAGACAATCTTCACAAATGCTCGCTCATACTATTACGAAGGTGTTGTTAGCAGTTCAAAATATTAGAATATCAGAATATGTCTGAAAATCAAAACGATTGGATTTCTAATCCTAAATTTAAATTTTCGGACTCTTTGTTTGATGACAGAATTCATAGTTGAGCGAAACCGATGTTATGTATTGTTTATGAGTAACTACAATCATGAGCTTCACACTGAGCTTAAAATACAAGGTATTATGTCGAGCGATGAATAAGCATAACCACTATTAGTGTTTCTCAGCAACAACTTTCATTCACACAACAAGTATTTTTAGGGCATCCAGGCAAGTGTGAATAATAAAAGTAAAATAGAAAATGAATTGAAACCTTTCATTTGTTTGTGATTGTTGACAATAGTGGCATGAAAGTGGGTGAAAAAGAATTGTACTTTTTCACCTGGAGACAGAATTAACAAGTTCGATTCTCATTCCTATATTGCTTGTTTATGGAAAAAACGTATGTAAAAAGAATGTTTGAATAACCTTGAAAAATGATTTACATAGAATCATTGTTCGACGACAAGAATAGGTTCTGATAACTTATTGGTTGTTCTAATCCAATGAACTTATCAAGGTCTGATCGTCAAGTCGTAGGGAACTGATATCGAACTGAAGGTTTTGCAGCAGATAAAATCATTTTGTCAAAAGTGAAAATGACAACAATAAAAACTAATCAAAAGTGATCTGCTTCCGAGCTATTATTTTCATGAAATCGAATATGAGTCAGCAAAAATTGCAAATGAGAATAGTGTAAGTAAGAAATCAGATCACCACATGGCATGTCAATAGATAGATACTCTTTCATCTATTGTAAATTCTTTGTCCATCATATCTACATGATTCACAAGGGAAATTTTGTATTTCATACAGTCCAACGAATACAAAATTTTGGCAACAATATAAAAACTTATTTTCAATGAGATTCTCACCTTGTTGTAGAACTATTGATGGTTCTTTGTCACGCCATATTGAAACCTAGTTTGTCTTCAAGTTATTGATCATTCTTATTCAAGCCACATTTAACGATTGTTTTTGAAGTGACTGAAAGGAGACAGAGTCATCTATTCCTTCTCTGAGTTTCATATGTTATGATTCTCTTAGGGATAAGCTTCAAAATATGTTTCGGTTAACATAAATCTATTTATAAAAATGAAAATGACTTCCACTACTGCGTGTTACTTCAATTCATATTGAATTGCAAACATCGAAGTTGTTCAAGAACAACGCATAAATTCAATCTTCATTGAAAATTGAGTCTTGTTTATATTCATTTCTGTGTGAATCAAATTTTCAAACGTAATAGCAGAAAAAATGACCTTGGCAACTTTTCAATTTCAAACATTTACAGGAAATTAGAAGCAAGTAGATGTGTGAGTCGAAGTGATTCAAAGACAACAAGTTTGAATTGACAAAAATAACTACGAAAGCATTGGATAGTCTTGTAGCTTTATATGATGCAGCGGCTTTCTCATGCTTTTTCGATGAGAATAATATCAACTCGACTCTTTTGCTAAAACGATTAAGCTTTATTTCCAACAATGATAGTTTCAATCATGAACTGTATCCTCTTTTTTCCTTCTGATTTCAGTATGATCGTTCAGTGTCAATTTCGATCGATCATGAAAATTATGAAACGGTCGAGCCATTCATAAAGACAACAGATCATACATTGTGCTTGTAAGTTTTCGTATTCATGAGCTACAATATATTTATATAATGTAGTTGTTTGCAAGCATTAGTGAAACGAAACTTCTCTTATCTTTGTTTTCATGATATTATAGTGTCTTACTTAGGGAAATAGGATAAAACAAGATCGTTCTTTCTCTTTAGCAACACAAATTAACAGTTAGCGCAGAGTATCATTGGAAGAGAAGATCTCATTGGACCGCTTGGATCCGATTGCTCAACAAGCAGAGAGAAGAAACGGCAACTTTTCACGAATGATTGAGTTTCAGCTTCATAAACAGTCCATATGCCACTGAAATGTTGTCGAAACACCTGTAACAGTGTGAGCGAGTGTATTATCAAGATTCTTTTGTGGCGTGTTCTATGTGTCTCTGAACTGTTTTCTAATTGTTTTTTTCTGCTACTGAGATCGGAAGAAGTGTCGAAACAGTACTCTTCGAATATTAGAAAAGAGATCATAAAATGCATTCTATTTCCATCTGATCCAACTCAAGATATAAAACTAATTGTTGAATCGCATGTGTAATCAAGTTTGGTGGATGTTAAATGTTACGATGAACCACTACTAATGCGCTCTAGAGCATGGTTTCAAAACCATCATCGATGCTCTGCTACCAAATATGTATGGAGAAGCAGGTATCGTCTATTGTAATAGAAGGACACGAGAAAATTTTCTGTTGACATTCTCTCTCTCGTTCTTTGCTATGAATTGTTTCTTGGCGACAAATAATTTAGAAATATCAATTAAATATGAATAATACAAAAAAGAATACACAGAACAGAATCAAACTGTTGATGTATATAAAGTGGTGAAAAATGAGTACAGAATAAAAACTAACAACAGTGTTGCAAGCACAGGTATGTGTTTTAACATGGATATTTTTCGCTTGTTGTTGTAATGTAAAAGCCACATTTTTTCTAAAGGAATTCTTTTCTCTTGTCGTAATGGACGGCATTTGTGCGTTATAGTTATTCTGATAATGATAGTTTTTGAAGGAAATATCATGTTTAAAAGATCCTTCTCTCAGACATGCAACACATTTCAATTTCGAAAAGAAGAAACACTGTTTAGTTGGTGAAAGCGCTCTTGCCTGGAAACTTCTGCAGGTGATAAAAAAGTTTTGGGTTCAAATTGCTTTTATCTTTTGGGCCCGTCTAGGCAATAAAATCATGGCAGCTAGTTTGTCCTTTTCATTAAAAGTGCAAAGGTGGCGAAGCACCGTACACCGTTACACCAGTGTACCGCTAGATTTTTGTTAATTACCCATACAATGTTAAGAGTTTGGTAACAGAAATTTGTGAGTTCAGTTTTTCGATGAGGAATGACCTATACTGTTGAAATAATGTTCCTTTACAAACTTCGATGAAAGCTGGTTAGTGTCGAACGTGTCGACGTTATGAGGGATTTTTTAAAACCTTGTAGTTCAACCTTTTCTGTGAACCTGCCACAGATTTGAATTTCTCGGTTTGGAACGCCTTTGGCTAGGACTGCAACGGTCAGACTCAGCAGTGTCACATATCCAAGATTTTGGAGATGCCACCACGTCTCCCGCGGGAGATGCCGCATCTGGTGCGAGAGATGCGGGTGTGGGTGTGGGGGATGCGCACCTCTAAAGGAGATCTTACATCTCCAGTGGTGAATGACCACATCTCTCGAGTGTGGGTGCCGCATCTCCAGCGAAAGACGCAGCATCTCTCGCGGGAGATGTGGTGGCATCTCCAAAATCTTGGATATGTGACACTACTCTACAATCATGACAATGTTCGGTGACATTTGAATCAGGACTGATTTTAACTAAAGACAATTGTGAGCCAGTTGTTTATTGAAATAATGTTTTTTTAGATTATTTTTTTGTATCGTTTACAACATCTTCGCTCGCTTGGATTGAGTCTTGCACAAAACCAGAAATTTGAATTGTCGAGTATAAAATGTGAACACAGGAAGGATCTCAACTAAAGCATTTGTGAACCAGTCGCTCATTTTAAGAATCGCATGCTAAAAGAATGAATATCTCACTATAAAATAGAAAACAAATGAGATTTCAGGAACAAAGCAGACGAAGCGACCCTAGAGAACTTGCCTTCGAGATCAGAGCCTTCTATTAGTCGTCTGCTCAATGTTTGCTCTACTGACATTGTATCATATTCAAAGGACGAGACAAACTTAGGAAATCGGACAATTTTCTTGAATTTTGCTACTGACAGACACCTAACACAGCGGCATTCACAGCTGAAAGCTTTTCATTCTGAAAGATCTGTAGTGAAACAAATCAAGTTTCTCTTCATGGCAAATATTATAAGTGTCAGTGACTATTTTAGAATTTTCATTCAAAGACAAATGGCTGTTGATCCTAGAGATATTAAACTGCCTGCATACATCGCTGTTGTTCTCAGTAGTATCGCACTCATTCTTGCATGCATTGGTGTTGGTACACCTTCGTGGCAAGTTACATACAGTGACGCACCCACTAATACAATACCATCAGGAAGTACCAATTTTTACTATTCGTGCAGTGCAAGTAACGCAACGTGTACGAATTCCAAATATTCAACTGATTCCTACATTCATTTGAGACTAGCATCTGGTTTAGCTATTGTCGGTATTTTATTTATTTTTTTTGGTACAGTTGGGACATATATGATTGCCATAAGTCCATTCGATGGTTCATCAAATATTAAAGACATACGCTATCGAGATATGAATCTTGGTTTCGGACCACTGTGTTTATTTATTGGAACAATAACAATGTTAGCAGCATTAGCTGAAGGTTCAAAAACAATCCTTTATAATGGCTACTCAGCAAATTTATATCAAACAGCTCATATTCTTGCAATTTTTTCATTACTTACAAGTGCATACGCATCAGGTAGACGGTCATTACTTGATGACCCTACTATGGAACAACCATTACTTAAATAATTTTCTTGCTGAATAGTTATCCGACTTGTACTTAAACATATTCCTAATTCTGCATCCGAAAACATTTTAACCACTGTGTACTCCTTTCCATTTTTTATATTTCTTATGTATTGCAGAGTCCTATTATTCTTTTTCACTAAAGTATTTCTTACTATTTTTTGCGTCTTTTGAACCCAACAGAAAACCTTCAGTGAAATTCCTCTGGCGTTAACAAAGAAATTGTGTTGCAGTCACCTCAATTCTGAACGAAAGTTATCACTTTGTCTGTCATATTCTATGACGTGATGTGAAAGTCAGCAGCCACAATGCCTGCAACAATCTGTGATAGAGTCACTAAAGTGTTGGCATAAGTATCAATGTCTGTTGACAAGGTTGAACAGAATGCAATATTTACTTTTTTTGCTAAATATGTCAACACTCATAAACAATTGTGTTTCAAACAATGAATAGTGGAAGCATAGTAACAACTGAAGAAGATAGAAGAGCGTCCAGGAGATCAAGGAACGTTAATGATGTCCTAATTAGAGATCGAAACCGAATCGAATCCGAATTCAATATTTGAAACGTCGGTTGGATCGAGACAAATGGAAAATCGCTTAAGTTCCAGCGAATCGATTTCCAATTGAATTTGTGAGAGAATAGATCAAATAGAGTCCTATTGACTACAGATATTGTCGAGCAGAATCAAGTTGAATGCAGATGCCTTTATTTAGTTTTGTCTCTGAATCACAAACTCATTGGAAAAAAAATCAAAAACAGAAGAAATTGAAATGTATCCTATTCCAATTTGTAAGATAAAATGGTAATTACCATTTCTCAGTCTTTTTCTCAACGTCAGTTTTCATTATCCTGTTTGCGCAGTGATTGAGCAACAGTTGAATGTGACTAAACCAAAAATGACCGATCGAAAATTGTTTGCTGCGAAAAATAGCCGAACAATCGGAACCAAAGAGCACAGATTCGAACTTTAAGGTTTAAATTTTTGATTGACACTAATTGAATTGACTTGATAATGTTACATGAAACTGATAACTGACTCAAATAAATTACACGAATACAAAAGAAAAGAAAAACAGTGTAGAAGTGATAATCAAATCCGTCTAATTGCTGCAAACAGAAGTGTTAGTTGCAAATGTGTCATCAAATGGCGCAGGTGTATAATAGAATTTAAATATTGCTTGATAGATTCAGCATTTTTTCGATGACTGTTTATTTACAACCTCATAAGAATTTTTTCGGATGATAAGTTTTCTAATATATAGATATTTTAATTTTTACCAATACACTTATATCAGAAAAAAGGATATTTGTAATAATATCTAGATTACTGAGTGATCTCTGTTTATTATTTCGTGTGCCCTGTGTAACTTGTTTCTTTTAAATAAAGCTTTTTTACTGAAACAAGCTGTTATCCTTTTAATATAAAGTTTCTCGGCTAATCTTCGCAGCAATCAGTTTTCACCCGTCCCATTCTAAAAGAGGCACTCAGTGCGTGACATTCCTCTCTCTCAAGCGTCAGTTATATCATTGCACTCGAGGTATACACGATCGCTGAGTATCTATGAATAGATCAAATATAGAAATGGTGACTAGCACCGGAAAACAGAAAAATAAGTTGCTTGTTCAGCTAAAAGCACTAAAACATAAGTAGTGAGTAACATGTGCGAGAACATTAACATATTTTTTCTGTAATAATGTGGGACGAATAAAATCCTAAAGGAAAATCCCAGCGGCTTTGCCGATTCGAATCGAAACCGAATGAAGGTTCTCTTATTCGTTGCGGTGTCTGGTCCTAACCAAAGACATAATGAGAAATGATCGCGACTCAAACTATAGCACATGGTACCTTATACGAGTCTCCAGGAGTATGAATGACTTATCAGCAACTGACTGAATTTCCGGAAATAATATCGATTTCCGAAAATCAACTGAATTTCTGGGAAATCAGATGGACTTCCGGAACACAATTGAATTTCCGAAAATCACATGATGTTACAAAAAAAGATTCACAAACCGATGTACTTTTCACGGACCAAATGCTGAGCGATAAGCTGACACATAAATAAGGCATCTCTCTCGACGAAGTTGTCTCACAATGACACCGAAAGGTATACGATGTCTTCTATGAGTATCCTCCGAAACTCAACTTAATACTAGCAAAAGACAGATAGAATATTCACGAGTTATCGGCAATACGAGAGAAATACTGCATAAAGAATATATAGGATATATAGTAGGTATTTACAAATTGGATACATAGCAGAAACAATGACACATGAGATCCATCAATAAGCGAACACACATAGCACATGACACCTGCTGCGGGTAGGCGAAACTATGGACAAATGCGAGCACACACTCAGACACACCACAAGGCATCTGCTGCTGGCGCATCGAAATGACGAACATATTCGCACACATCCATACCATAAGCGACCTGCTGAAGGGCGGTGAAAAGTCGAACACAAACGACAGAATACACGCACCACATGGCATCAGCTGTGAGGCCCGCACAAGGATGGGCTCATATGAACATCAACAGAAAGGACATTGCATATGCTCAGGGTGCGGCGAAGCGACGAACATACGCAAACACACTTACACACAGCATATAGCATCTACTTAGGGAGCGGCGAAACGCCGGAAACATGCGAACGCACATATACAGAACAAGGCACCTGCTGTTGTGGCCGCCAAATGACGGACACATGCGAACATATGCACACCGCATGGCACCTGCTGTGCTTGTGGCGAAAGAAAGCATACCCGCAATCACACCCACACCCTTAATAAAAGCATGATATTCGTGATAAGCGCGACGAGCTCTATCCGACTAAATATGCAAGATTTGGGTTGAAAAAAAAGGGTGTACGTGTAGGTGTGGACGTGCCTGTGGCTATAATTATCGCTTTATGTGCAAGTATCACTGTGGATATAGATGAGCAAGATACCAGCATTTATATTCATCCCTACACCCACACTTTGTTGCGACGCTTTTTT
>CAJNOP010000738.1:70327-101821 GCA_905250075.1 Rotaria sp. Silwood1
ACATTTAAATTCATTTTTCTTTTCTTATTTTTAATAGAGAATGAGTATAACACAATTCTGGTAACTAGAGTAGTTGTACAGATAGAAAAATCTTCGCTGAAATACATGGTTTTCATGGTACTTTAACAAAATACTTCTTTCTGGAAGTCAGTTCTGGTTACCAAAATTGTGTTGTGCTCGTTCTCTAATAATATGCAAGCGAATACAGAAACTGAGAATGATATATTCTAGTGACCAGAATGGTTTTGTAGATAGTAAAATCTTCGCTGAAGTACCTGGTTTCCATAGGTCAAGTTGTTTAGCACAGTTGAAGTACGACGATATCGAATTACATTATGACATGCATGTATTACATGAAAAAAAATCCCTAAATTGAAAAATCCCTAAATGAAAATCCCTATTTGGTCACCATTGTAGACTTTAATTGAATAATTATCCACAAATGTGGATTTTATTTAGGGATGAATTTAGGGAACCTGATTTGTGGTAAATGATAGACATTCGTGTAAACGTGTCACAAGTACCATGGAACCACCCATAATAGAAATTTCTTCTGCAAGAAATTCGTTCGATGATCTTCGAGAGCATTACGGACGCCTAGCACAAGCTTGTCCCTCTTGTTCTACTTGATGTCAATGTATATGCGATACAACAACTACATCGATAACAACAACAACATCAACCGCTACAACAACAACAACAACCTCTACAACAACAACAACAACCGAGTCGACGACATCAACGTCGACAACAACATCAACAGAAAGTACAACCTCAAGTAAGTAAAATGAACTACAAATTTAAACAATTATTAAAGAGTAAACTCTATCACCTAACAATTTCCAGTGGCGATCTGAATATTTTCAGATTTGAGTTATTCGTGAATTCTTTACAGAAAATGAAAGTGTACATCGAACACTTGTTACGAAAGCCATGTTATTTATTGTTTTCAATGGCAACAAATTGGATCAAAGACATTTAGATAATTATAGATAGTTTTCATTTTTCGTCCCATACATATTTCAATTATCTTTAGGACTTTATAGATTCATTTTCGAAATTTTCATTGTCTTTCAATAATCGTTCAAACTGAATCTATGAAGTTCTTGTTAAGAATCTGATATATTCTTTTGTAAAAATGAATTATTAGTATATCCTTGATTAGTATCATTCTATGCTCATTTTTTTTTCTCTAAAAATAGCGGCGTGTATATGCCCAAGTACGACACCATCAAGTTCAACGTCAACGAATACCACTTCGTCTTCAACCATAATTACAAATTAAAAAAAAAGAACAATTCGTAATCATAATTAATAGCTTGGATGAAAGTATTTCTGCTTACAGTTCAAATGAAAATAAATAGCTCCTCAGATAATAGAAATATTAAGTCATCAAGCTTATTTTCTATTGGAAATGAAATCATAAAAGTTCAAAAAACATTTACTATTACTTAATTTCTTAATGAACTTTGCTTTCTAATTGATACTTCAATAGAAATATTTTTCTATGTCAAATATTTTCTTATTCTTACAGTAAATATCATTCTCCATAGATAGTTTAATAGTTATTTGACAAAGGTTGTGACATTTAATTCATTAGATTGCACATTTTTTCTTTATATTTGAATAATTATTTAAAGTTGAATAGTTTCCACTATTTTATCGAGCAATTCATATAATTATGTGGCATTCCGATTAGATTAATGATTAATAAATTTATATATATATATATATATAATATTATTATTAGCTACTACGACAACTACAACTACACGCTGCTTTGATAAATGTTGGCACGAAGATTGTAAAACAGGTAATACTACTATAATATGTTGTCCTAGTACGACTTGTTCAACATCATCAACTACAATAAGATCAAGTATTTTATCAACACGAAACTGTCAAGATCTTGAAGATGAACTAAGACGAGTAAAAATAGATTTATGTATTGGTTTAGGTCTTAGTATGTTGATAAACACTGTATTGGCGATTGGTGCTTGTATTTATTTTTGCAGACGGTAAGAACATCGATTTTATAGAAACAACTTCAATTTTCGAACTGTTTCTCTCTCTCTCTCTCTTTCTGTTATAGGGATTCACTAGTACCAATACCATCACAATTAGACACAGATCAATTCATTCGAATTTTTTATTATACAACCTAATTCAAAAGATATTGACTTTTGTATTCGAACAATAAAACAATTATATAATGAAGTAGTTTTATAGTGTGATTTTATTTTGTTCAATAATATTCTATTAATAAAATATTTATTTTTTTCATTTCACTAGACTAGATCATCTTAATACTGAGGAAAAAAGAAAGTGTCATATATTGTTTGATTCACTGCACACCCATTGAATATTTAAATTAAAAAATAAATGTATCCTAGAATACTCCTTAAAATGTATTCTGTGAAATGAAATGACGACAACTTTTTTCAAGAGACTAGTCATTGAAATATCAGCAGTCTACGGTAGTGATGTCACACCAGATCATTCTTAGAATGAACCTTTTCTTTAGGAACAATGGACTTACCAAAGTAGATTGATCACATTGAATGTTACAAATATTTGTTCCAACTTTCATCATCGTGAAAGTCCTAAGTATGCCATATTGTTGAAAAATTGAAGATGTTTTATCAAATTTTCGACTCCATAGTATGATATTATCGAGAAACTCATATACACAAAAGTGATACCTATACGATGGTATTTGTTTGCTTTTTTTTCTTTTTATTATTATCTTTGAGTTTATAGAGAGGTAATTACCAAGCTTTGCACAATGATATCATACTATTTATGTTTCCTCTCAGCTTTATTTCTCTTGCAATAGATCTGCCATTGACAATGGCTTAGAATAGAGACAGCGGGTCTACAATTATTTATTCCTACGTTTTGTCTTATGCATCACTTTGTATTGTACGAAATTTGATATAGTCCCATTCTGTTTATACTATCGTTATCGATTAGACAATACGTTCAAATATTTTTTTTATTCCATCACAATTCGTATAGATCATAAACATCAAATGCGTCATTATTCACAACTTACATTTTTCTTCGATTTATACAATAATTTTTTATTTTTATTTTATTTTTTAATATATCCATTGCTTATGATATTCTCCTGATGATCTAGCCATTATCTGTTACAGAAATGTCGATTGTAACATCTCAATGGATGATAGTGAAATCGGAAAAGTTATTCTACAATTCGTCTTTATCTCTATGATTTATATAACTTTTGCTCTCTCTCTCTCTATCTATCTATAGCTATTCTTAATATCATGCTAAGTTTAAGAATCAACAAGTTTAATATTGATGTTTCAAAGTAATGACGATGAATGAGGACATATTGTAATTTTTCAAAGAAAAAAAAATTGAATTCTGAATTGAAAAAGATTTGGCACATGTAGAAAAACTACAAAAATTCTCCGATATTATTCAAGGTCAATAATTTCAGTACTCAGTTCCATTGATTTACCGGTAGAAATCCTGCAGAAGATTCTGGGAAATGGCGCTGGTATCATCGGTCGGTAACGCTCTGTCCTGACCGATTTTTCCCCAGCTGTAACCAACCCAAATACTTCCTTCTGGATATACTAGAAGAGTCCTTTGTATGAAAATCTTGCTTATTCTTTCAACGAAAATGTAAGTCTTGAGTGAAATTGTGAATGTTTCGTATATAGTTTGGAATTTTTTCTTTTGTCAACGTAATATAACGAGTGAACGTTTTCAACTGATCAATTACTTCCTCAGAAAAACCTACTGGGTTATGAATTATCGACCAAGCTGATTTCGTATATTATCATGAGAAATCCACTCAGATTTTCTAGACAACCCATTTTCAGGTTAATAAACATTTTGCTGAAATCATTTTGATCTGCTCACATTATACAACATATCGAGTTGTCTATAAGATGATAATCTTTCTTGTTTTTCAAAAACGAGTTTTAAGTAAAATAATATCATCATGAAGATTATCACAGTCAACGTTTGTTCTCTATTATACGAATTAAAATGGCTATAATTTTCTGCAAAAAGAACGGATTTGAAACAGAAAAAATTCATGTTTTCTAGACAATTCAATAGGCTCTACAATATGGACAGATCACGGATTTCTAAAATCCTAGCATATAAAGACCTAAGAAGATTTCTTATAGTCCGTATTTTCTGAATCGGCCTGATCGATAATCTTCAACGCATTAGTTTTCGATGAGAAAACGATTGATCAGTTAAAAACGTTCCTTCGTAAGAGAAGTTTTAGCAACACTTCCTTGGATATACCTGTAGAAAAACCTTTGTGTGAAGTTATTGTTGTTGTTGCTTTTTACAATTATTTTTTAAATATATTTAACAAATGTAATTTTCACTAAAGAATAAATACTTATTTTAAATCTTTGAAAATTCTTCAAAGAATAATTTTTTCCTTCCATAAAATATTTACTCATGAATCAGACAAAGAATATATGCTTCTCTCGTAAACATAAAATCTGCTTCTTTGATGCAAAAAGATTAATTATTTTAAATTCTAATTGATCGATGTCTACAAGAGACCTGCGAGACAGGTGCAAATCCCGCAAGGTGGATATGAGTGTAAGTACGTGGGCGGGTATGAATGAAATACACCCACATCCACACCCTTGAGAGAGGACCGTCAATCATTCATCCGCCTATCTATCAGATTAATTTTAGTGGTAGATGATGAGTACTCCGAGATTTCAGCAGGCAATACTCGAATCTGCTGCTAACTTTTCTTATATAATAGTTCTACTTAAAAAGAAAACTTCATCGATTATGCAATCATTTTGGGTAAACATGCTAAACGACACGTTCAAGAATTTTCAAAAATATGATTGAATAATTTAGGGTGTGGGTATGCGTGTGCGTGTCCCTTACTTTATAAATCTACACCAACACCCACATGCATGAAAAATATCAGTTCAATATTCGAATGTACAGATTATTAATCTTTCAGTAAATGACAAATCAAATAAGATAATTTGAACATGTTGGTCCATGGTTATTGTATCTTAATGTACATCTTGCATGAGATATGAAGTTATGATTGAATTGTTGAAATGTTTTTCATTGTTTGATAAACAATGATATCGAAAAAATGTTAGAACTATTTCGGTTAATAAATAAAGACATAATAAAACTAATCCAACACCAATGATTAATGTATAATAAACATTTGGTTTATCTTCGATAAAAATTCTCCATATACACATCTATATATATAAAGAAGAATGTCTGTTTGTGTGTTTGTGTGTTTGTTTGTTCTTCATGCATTTGAACACGGTACGAGCAAATGCTATGAAACTTTCCAGAAATGGTCTTTACACCCAGGGGAAGGTCGACATGTATTTTTTTCCGAAAAAAAACGAATCCTACGCATGCTACAGGCGATCTATGGAACCGACCAATAGGGTTGCAGCTTTCGGTACCATAGAACTATTACTGAGCTCCGCTTCATGAACATACAGAAAACATGAAACCAGACGTTTTCAAGGGCGGTGAGTTCGAATCTGAGGTCCAATGGCCTCGAAATCTGATTGGTTGTTCGGAAACCAATAGGAATTCAGCTCTTTAAAAACAGCCAGACATGTATACTTTGAAAGAAAGGAGGAGGTACAGGGTTTTTCGAGGCGATGAGTTCGAATCTGAGGCCCATTCGCCTTGAAATCTGATTAGTTGTCTGAAGACCTATAGGAATTCAGCTCTTCAGCAACCGGTCCAAAACGTATATACTTCCAAGAAAAAAATAGGGCACAGGGTTTTTTGAGGCGGTGAGGGTGAATCTGACATGCATTGGCCTTGAAATGTGATTAGTTGTTTGGAAACCAATAGGAACTCAGTTCTTAAGAAAATCGACCCAAATGCTTATACTTTGAAGGAAACAATGGGGCACGGGGTTTTTACAGGCAGTGAGTTTGAATCTGAGGCCCATTCGCCTTGAAATCTGATTGGTTGTTTGGAAACTTATAGGAACTCAGTTCTTAAGAAAATGGGCCCGAACACTTATACTTTCAAGAAAATAATTAGACAAGGGGTTTTTTAGAGGTAGTGGGTTCGAATCTGGGGTTCATTCGTCTCGAAATCTGATTGGTTATTTGGCAACCAACAGGAATTCAGCCCGTAAGAAAATGGACTCAACCACTGATACTTTCATGAGAATGACGAGGCAGGGAGTTTTAGACGTGATTAGTTAGAATCTGAGGACCGCTCGCCTCGAAATCTGATTGGGTGTCCGAAAGCCAGTAGGAAATCAGCTTTCATGAAGCCAGCTAATCAAAATTATGTGGTCAAGAGAAGAGTTAGTTAAGGGCTTTCTGAGGCAATGAGTTCGAATAAGGGATTCAAGTACTGAATATGAGTATAGGGTATGGAAGCCCGTTTCTACTTCTGTTTATACAAACAACGACGTCTGTTTTCACTTCTTTGTGCATTTAATGTCGGTAATAACTAGCGCCATCAAACTTTCTCTGGCATCCCCCTTAGTCTAGAGAAAAATTGAGACGAGATTGACGCGACAAGCAAGGAAAGAAAGGCAACTGGGCCTAACTCTACCCAGGTTGTAAAAGTAAAAAATTCCTTAATCTCTATCTTTATCTTTAATGTACGTTACGAAAAAGAATTCTGTCAGGCTGTGCAAAGAGTGACCATGTATTCATACCGGGAACAGTCATGGCTCTTACTGATATACCGTTTGAGTATAAGCGTCTTCAGTTATCTATACCTGCTGCTTTCGCGATGTCTAGCAACAACGCTGAAGAGCAATTGTTTAAGGTGACTGGTATTAATCTAGAGAGTACTTCCTTTCCTCATGATAAACTGAACGTAGTATGCTTAAGAGTTGGAATTGGAAAGAATTTCTATGTTTTAGCCCTTGATACGAAAACCAAGAAGTTTGTGTATCAAACAGCTTTGCAAAGGACTTTGTATTTCATTAAAGAGTCTTTTATAATAAAAGAAGTCGATCAAACAAAAAGAACACTGAAAAGGATAGAAATGTTTTTAAAAAAATTAAAAATGACGAAAATATCAGCTGAAAACAGAAAGTGATTTGAGCATATTTTGCAATATCAAATTCCAAAAATTGATAGGAGATCATAACGATATTGTTTTCTAATATGTCAAGTATAGATTATTAAATTATCTAGACTAACATCGGGTACCTCCGCTAGTAAACATATAATTGTGCATAGGATTGATGTAAAAAAAAGTTGAAATGGTTCTTTAAAAATGATCATAATACATATTGGGTTGAAAAAACACATTAGAATTAAGAGATATGGTAATAGATTTATAGTATCATTGTAAGATTTTTTAATGTGTCTATTATGTTCTCAAACATGATTTAATATACAAGTAACGCTCGTCCGTGTGACTTGCTTGACCCTCGTCTGAATATTCGACTCCTCTTGTGTTATATACTGCTTTACAGTCTTCACCAAAGCTAGTAACTAGCGTTTCAAAATAGTGGGTAGGTATGTAAAAGTTAATTTTATCGTCAGTTTCCTCATCCACAATGGTATGCGGGTCTGTATGATCATTTTTGTCATAAATTCATCTAATCAAACTGGTATCCATTTAATTTGTTGAGAGGTCACGAAGCAAAACGTGTTCGCGACACTATTGTAAAAACGCGCCATGCTTTTAAAAATTCTACTAGAAATCTGTATGCTTACCTGCACATCTGCTGACAATGTTGTTTACTAGAGCGCCCCCTAAAAAATGGGATCTTAGGTCAACTTCTAGCTTAAAATAAAACATATTATATCTGATCTGTAATCAGAATATCATGCTTGAAAGAAGCTCGCATTCCGAGTAGCCGTCAAACTACATGGATAACCTGAATATGCCCGTATACGTTTCCACATGTGAATGAACGCAGACAAGCACACATAGCAACAGAAAAACTCCCTTTTATTTCATTCATATCTACTTTTGATGCAGTAAATATAAAATCTTTGAGTGATGTTTTCCATCAAATGTACTAATCAAATATTGTGCCCGTACAGAAAAGCTGTTCTCACACTTTATTTCAAAATATTTCTCAGTTCTTAACCACTGCTAGTCCGTATTCAAACACATTAGATCTCGATTGTTGACGTTTATTTCCTCCCATGAGATAGCCCTCTTTGATTTACACCCTATTAAATTCCAGACTACTCTTACTTCAAAAAAAAATGTTATAATTATAACACGAGAATTCTCGATGAGCAGCACCGAACCGACACTTTGTTATTAACTATTCTTTATTTCTTAAACCTAATTGTCTAGCTGAAAGTTTAGAGTTTTATGAGAGTTCCTGATTCAGAAAATCGTAGTGCACTATTCTCAATAAAACTAGCTTTCATGTAGATCTTTTTTGAAGCGAAATTAGAGTGCATTTGCAATATTAGCGATCAGTCGTTTGTCAGTGCCTCTGTGGGACGCCACTCATGGTCACTCGCTCCATTATTTAAATACATTAAAACAATAGTTGGCTTTTCAGCCTTTATCACAAAGCTTGTCACCTCATTTACAAATGTCTTTTTATATTAGCTTTTTCGAGTTATGCAGACAATATAGATATTAAACGAATGAGAATTCCTAAAAAAATATGCCAATAATTGAACACTTAGCTAGAATTAAATATAATGAGTGTAGACTTAAATAACGCTAATATCGGATCGACTAAAACTAGACTTTGAGTTTCAGAATTACTTGTGACTTGGCTTCGAATTTTGATCAGATCCTGAATGCGTTTTTTACATGATTGCGATTCTATCAATTATATTTTTCTCTAGCACATATCTACTTTGCGAACCATATCTAGAAAAGACAATCTACCATAAAGCTGATCTGATGTAATTCATTAGCTAAGGTCCAACGTACGTCATCTAAAAAAGTCACTGATGACACATTAGTGCCATAGAAAATGTGTGAATTACGCATCAATTCTTCCTCACGACATCAGCTAGGGCGGAAAGAAATAGGAACTCATTAAATTACTACTAGTCGATAAAAGCTTTATAGACCCATAGCCGAATACCGAAAATATTTAAGTCGGTGAACTGGTGGCCTGACAAGAACCTGAAATTTTGAGAAACTGACTTCAGATTCGGATTTCCCGGTCCCGATTTACTTTCGCGAATCTTTATCAGATATCGTTATTTTCTCAAAAAACCCTTTCCTTGACCCATAAAATGACGAAAGTCGTTTCTGATTGGTCGATTTCCTAGCCAATGGGAAGGTCGGACATAAAATCCGATCTCAGATTCGGGTTTCCCAACCTCAATTGCCTTTGGTGAGACTTAAGAAGGTACGATTAAATAAAGTTCGATTCTGACGTTTTTTTTAACCTTGACACATACATACATACCATACAAACGCATTTTATTTCATATGACCCTCTCTACAGTCGAGGGAATAATGATAATCTAAATTTCAACTAAAAGACCAACATTCTATACAAGTAGCAGTATTCTTGTCATCATCCTCAGGTCTTTTATATCTTTTTTCTAATAATTTTCGTTTAAACCTATTCATTTTTTTGAATTTGTAATTGTTCATTAAAATATCCATGTTTAGAATGAATATTTATCGTCGTAGGAAAAAACATCGAAAATATTTGATAATAAATAATAATGAAGATAAAACACATGAGTAATATAATACGATTATTTTGATTTATTAAATAATCAAGAAGTTTTGGTTCCTACAAATAGATAAATATTAAGAAAAATCTTTCGATCTCATATATCTATTCGTTACCATTTTATCAAAGCATTTTTTAAAAATTTCTCATCTGAAATTAAAATGAAGTGTATTCGATCTCCTTGACGCATTACTGCATCAGAGTAAGTCGATATAATAATAAATTATCTAGAATGGTAAAAAGAAATTCTAGTAGTATAGTTGTGTTGCTAAGCATTGAAGAATGTGCTAGTCGAGTTTATTTTATTTGACATGATGACAAATATAGTAACAATAACACAATAAAATAATCATAAAGATGTATCTGGTACACATTTAGAGTCTATATCACTATAATATAGATTAATGTGATCAATACAAATAAACACGTGATTAAAACTGCATAGAATGAAAATACAACATACATGTATTTGATTAATGACATAAATCGATCGAAACAGTTATAATGAAGTGACAAATGTAATGAAAATAATTAATTTGAATCTACGCCATGTAATGAATGCAACAATTAAATTAACAAACGATAAACAATTTGAGATAGGCCGTAGATATTTCCAGATCTTCTCCTGTTCTATTTGATATTGTTGTTTTGGGATGTGGGTGTGTGGATCTGGGTAAAGAAGTGATAATACCCTCACACACATCCTTTTTGATGAATAGCCATCGAATGTTAGACTCTACCAGTACAATGTTTCGTCGTTATTAGTTATGATATAACTTTCTCGTGGTGGCATAATTAGTAACACTACGCTACAAGTTTGAATAATATTTAATGAAAGTAGAATAGAATCTAGTAAAGAACTAAGTAGTTTCAAATTGAGTTGGAATCATTTCAGCATCATATTGAAAAATCAGATGAACAGGTGATAGGATAATCTAAAACAAAATGTAATACTAATCAATTATAGATTCACAATAATTATGAGTAACTTGTTATATGAAGATTACATAGAGCTTAATTTAATTGTAGACAATATTTCAATATCTGAATATTTTATCCTATTATAGATTTATATTATTCGAAGTTTTATGAAACAATTGCCAGAGTTCAATTCTTATCTGACAGTTTCTAGCGTACCTTCAAGCAAGAAAATTTAAACCAGCATTATGGAATTATACAAATAAATTATGAAAAAAAAAAACATTTTCAGTCAGATTATATGATAAAATGCAACTATGGGTTAGTGAGAGGGTTATGATATCAATTTTAGTCTAATATATGAAAATATTCATCAGTCATAGGTATAAGAAATATTAACTTAGTTATTGTAAAAACTAGAATAGTTGTATTTATCTTCTCATAGGTGTCGGATGGCAGAGAAGCGTAGATATTTATGATTGAAATTCAAGAATAAAATTTTCAATTGAAAAATTACAAAAGTTTAATGTTCGATTATTTTTAATGTCTCTATCGCTAGATAGGAAAGGGGTTTTATTGTTGAAATTTCTTGTCTAGTAGTGCATCACATATTTGTTCTATTGTCAGTATCAGATTTTACTCTGAAAACAAAAGAAACAAGTCATTTTTATTGATTTGTTATTGATACAAGGGCTGCCATAGCTCCCCAATCAAGTGTATTTTAGATATTTTTCTGCAGTTTTAAACAGTAAAAAGGATTGAAATACTTGTTTTTAAGTATAGAAAATAATTCCAAAGAACTATTTAAGAAAGTAAATATCATTATTAGATTCTCACTAAAAGAATCATTAGAAAACTAAAATTCTCTAGGAAGCCTTTTTTTGGCGGAGTTATATAAATAAATAGAAAAAATTCAAAATTAGCTATCATATTATTTCGAATTAGAAACAGCTGTTGTATCGATATCTTCGCAAGTTTGACTAGAAAACGAGTGGACAACTTCAAAAGATTATTTTCGATGTCGACATCTTGGAATCAAATGAGATTTGGTCTATTTGATCAGTCATAGCATTGAATAATGTTCAACTCAATAGTGAATATGAATTTCAGCATGACATTTAGAAATTAAATTTTCTTCTCCAAAAAATTTTCAAATGATAATCTAGACTTATTTGTACTGAAATACTATCAGATTTAAATTATTTGTCAACATCAAAATTTAAACACTGAACGAAACTTCAAAATTTTCATTTATTCAGGTTTTTCATCTCAATAACTTGATAGAAGGGTGTGGGTATTTTTAAGACCAGAAACCAAAGGCACACCCACATTTCCTAGAAAATAATTTTATTTTTTTTTTCTACTATACTCAGATTTTTCAAATAATGAATTAAATTTATTCTAAATAATGTTTTGTAAAGAGTAAAAAAAACCAACATAAATGATTCTTTTTTTTACAAATAATTCATATTCGAATATGATAGTACCTGCAACAGCGCGGAACGACATCAGACAGCCCCATATGTTCGACTATCTCTGATTGGAAAATTACACAAATATATATAGGAAAGAAAAACTAGCTCTCATATTTTGTAATCTCAATACTGATAATATGAATAAGAGATTTCTTCCAATTGTAGATAAGATAATACATTAGAAAATGAGCTTTTGGTGATTTATTTTACTCAAGAAAAATTAATGAATATTTTAAGTTATTCGAAGTATGATTTTCTATATGTATACATTTATCGGCTGTTCTAGAAGTGTTCAGAATAAAACAAAGAAAATAATTCCATTAAGTAATTTATCATGGTTATATACTAATAGAAATCGAAAGGTATTACATATTCATTTGAGATAATTGAATTTTACAATAGTTTTCATTTTCTTTCAATTCTTGAAGATAAAAACAAAGGGCAAAAAGACTCTTGAACATACAGCGAGATAGTTCTTCAAATCTATATTCTCAATAATCACCTCTTATACAATAGAATTCTAATGAAATTTGAATTTGATTAAAAAGACATAAATTTTAAAATAGAATTGTATTGTGATCCATTTTCTTCTTGTCACAGTGTTGGATTTTATTACATTATAATAATATAGGTGTTGAAAAAACATTTTAATAAGAACTCTGATAGCTTACTGAACAGTCAATAATTAATTGTTAGTTTCAAACTCTCGAATAACTCGAAAACTGTGTGTTTGTTACAGTGTTCTGCATATATAAATCTTAATCTATCTTCAATACTCCGTGAAGATTGATATTTATACGAAAAATAATGATTAATAGAATATATTGGTTTGAAGAACTTTTTACTTTGGAGAGATTTAACCACAGTTCACAAATGAAATCAGATATATTTTTATCATCAGTTTTACATATAATTCTACTAAAGTAAATCATTGATAACACAATAAGAAAGTTCGAGTTTCGTGAGAAAAATAATTTAAGGTTAATCAATGTTGTATTACTCAATATTTTTGTTATAATGCTTCATTTTTTTATATAAATATTAACTTATATTTCAATTTAAACTAATAGAATCTTTCATCATTTAATTTCTTTTAAACTAGACATCACTTCTATTATACGGATCGATTTATATTTAATGGAAGAAGAAGAAGAGAGAGATTTATATGTGAAATTTTGCATAAGTTATTATTATAATAAAAATAAATAGTTTTAACTTTATAAATCTGCATTGAACAAATATATGTTAAATAGTTTATATTTGTATATTCGATTATATTGTTGATCAAATAAAAAGATAAATATTAATTGTATTCTTAGTTAAATCAAAAGAAAAAAAAAGGTAAACAATACTTAAAACAATGCCTTGATTAAAACAAAATTCCAAATAAAGTCTAGTCATATTTCGAAATTGAATATAAACTACTTGACGTTCTCCTATTCGATAACGGTATTCTTAATGATAGAGACATGCCAGACTGATTAAGATTTATAGAATATTCTAAATAAATATGATTTTTCTTTAAATCTGTCATGAAATTTTGTAAAACATAAAATAGATATATTTAAGATAAATACTTTTTTAATCATCTATATTCATTGCAATAAAACGTTCATATGTTTTTTTTATTCTTTTATTTAATTAGGATTAATTAAATAAAGGAAAGAATTTCGATAAACGTATCAAAAGATTAAGTTGTAACAATTAATTTATTCTCAAGATAATTTCTTTATTTTTCATTTTTTATATAAGTTACTCAATAATAAAATAGCAACTTAAATTAATCTTAATATGAGAAATATCAAAGGAAATATTTCATCAAATCATTCCAAAAATCGATAAACCTCTTAAATATATGACCAAATAATAAGCATTTGGATGAAAACTAAAAGACAAAAACAAAAAAAAAATATTTTAAAAAACTAGCGATAGATATTATTATTAAAAAAATGTTTATCCTACACTAAACTGTTGATAGATGGAGGTATATTAACAATAGAAGAAAAACTAGACAATTATATGACACAATTCTATCAAGATAACAAATAATATTTGATATTAAAATTAAAATCTTTTTCGATTTGCATTTGACAACATATAATTTATCTATTCTATCTAAAAATGAATCTATTCAATTTATTTTAAAATAAACTTTCAATTTTACTATATAATTAAAATTATTAAGAAACGATTTCAAATGGGTTAAGTCAATGTCATTATCAAGGAAAGTTTTCAAAATGAAATAATTTAATTTTAGGAAATCGAATTAGTAGAAAATAAAAAGACATAAGAAAACTTATTCTTTAAATATATTTATCTTATTAGAAATTAGTTTTTCTCAACAAATATTATTTATATTCGAATAAAATGAAACACTTTTCATTATTAAAAATAAAATTTCTATTTTAATTTATTTTATTTTTCTTTCTATTTGTGAACACATATATCAAAGATGTTCAATATGATGTTTCTACTAGAATAGTGATCAGATATAGAAAATCTGTTAAATTATCATCATAAACCGTCGAGCAGTGAATACAGATCTTTCTTTTCTTTTTTAAGAGAGAAAAGGCAACTATTTGAAGAGAATTTCACTATCGACAAACATAACTTTTAAGATTGAATAAATCTTATCAATTACTAAGAACTTTTCTCAAGTATAACTACATAATATCATAGAGTGTTATTATATATATGCAATGTTTATCGAAGAATCATTTTATCTCAACTGTTTTAAGTCTAATGAATTTTTTCTTAGATTCAATAATAAATTATTGAAGTTTATCTCGAAAATTAAAGCATGTCGTTTCTTACGTAACTATTCAAAAGTTTCTCATAGATTGTCATACAAATTTTGTTTTTTTTACAAATTGAAGAAGAAGAAGGAGAGTATCATAAATTTCGGCTAACTTGTGGTACAAGGCACTGTTTTAAAACAATTTCAATAGTTCGATATTTAGATGTAGCTGTTTGTTTCTTGCTTTTGATTTCCTAATCAATTAAAAATTCTCTTTTAAATTATAGAATGTTGTTGCACTATAGAAATCTATAATTGAATAATGAATAAAATTGATTTATAAATATCGAAATTTGTTTTATTAAAAATTAATAATAATGAAATTCATCTTACCTTTTCAAATCAATTTTCATATTTGATTTATATCGACATTCAATATTGTTAATACATTCGATAATATGTTCAATAAAATATCTATATTTAATACGAATACATGGAAATAACCAAATGTCAAACAACTATATTGAAATATATTCGACATTAAATTTTTCAGAATGATGAAAAGATAATATTAAACATTAATGAATATTAATAGAATAATCATTATTGGCAACTATATTAAATTTTATCAAAACTAATTCTGTTTTCATTTTATTCGATTAACTAAAATTTATTTAAAATATTATTAAATTCATTTGACGAAGAGAATCTTTCCAGATGCCCTTTTCAATTTCAATGACTTTTCTGCTTATAGATACGAGATTGTCTTATAAGTAAAAACTTTAAATGGATTTGAATTCATATTGAGATTTATCGACATGTATTGAATACCTGAAGAATCCAATCTTTTCAAAACAACTGTATTTTCTCCTCTTAAAAGTTCCTTTGCTTTAATCCTTTTGCATATGTTTTTGTTTTTGAATAAAGAGTTTCAGAATATTTGCACATCGTATCTATCAAATGTCATATGTACATAACATTATAGAAATATTTCTAAATCAATTATCTCCAGATTGTATAAAAATCATCTCATTTATTTTTTAGAGATATTGCATAACATTGTTGGACTCTTTTCTCAACAAGAATCAAATGAAAATTGAACAAAAAATCATTCCATTTTTGGAATGATACTCAATGTTCTTCTTATCAATATGATATGTAGATATCCAAAACGAAAAAGCATAACTTGACTCAATTCTACTCACTTTTCATCTGTCAAAGTCTTTTTCAGCCACTAAACTCATGTCTTTTCGATGTTCAAATTTAAACAATTGTAAAAAGAAAAAAAATGTTGATTTAGAATTAAGAATTCTTTGATTTCTTCTATTCATCTTCATTTTTTTCTAAGGGTTTTTATTAGAAAACTAAAACAATTCTTAACATTAATCTTACATAAAAAGTGTGGGAAAATTTTCCTTCTATAATTAAAATTTTATTCTTTAGAATTATTTAGCTTTTCGATGTATATATGATCAAATATCGATGGATATTATCCATCGAAAATAAATTCTATTATATATTCGTATAATGATTATTTAATTTAATTAATAAGTAAAGATAATGTTTTAATTAACGATTGATATGTGATCTTAAATAATGAAAACAAAGAATATTTCTATTATTGTTATGACAAAAAATATTAATCAATAATATCGTAAGAATATGAATTAATTTCATCGAAATAAATATATTTAGTAATATATGAAAGTAATGATCAATCAGAAATAAATGGTTATTATATTAATAAAAGTCTATTTTATTTAAAATAATTCCATGTAGAGATTTTAAATATATTAATTGAATAACATAATTAATACATTAATTTCATTTTCAAATAAAAACAAAAAAAAAATTTATATTCAAAAATTAATATAAAAATATATTTTTCAAAATAATAACAAATAAATTTATCTTTTCTCGAGAAAAACAAAAAGAGTTTTTATATGAATTTTTCTTCTAACTAAATACTAATTAATAATAAACTTCTTCGAAATTAATAATTCTCCTCTTTATAAAGAAGATGTTTACACGATAATATAGATACATTCTTATGACACATTCAATCAAATTTTACTTTGCGTTTTCTACACATATATTCATCAATATATATCAAAAATCCTAAGAAAATTAGCAATCGGAAAATCTTTTCAAGTTGTTTATCTTGAAAGAGATCATTGAATAGAAAAAAATAATCATTTTCAATAATTAATAAAAATCAAATAAAAATCTATGAAAATATTCTTTATCACTAAAAGAATGCACAATTATATAGAAGAATCGTTTAATATCAAATTTGATCTCATTGGAGAACATTTTAATATATTTCAATAGATAGTCTAATATCAAAGAGCCAAGTCAATTGATTATATCTATATATGAACTTATTGCCCGGAATATCAAAGTTTATAGAGGAATCTTGAAAATCAATGTCTAGAAAAAAAAAACAAACATATTGTTTTTTGTTCTATTCGTAATTAACTCCTATATTGTAGTTTCTATTCTGCCATCTTATAGATTCGAACATAAAAAACAAAGAAAAGAAATTGATTTCGTTTTGAAATTAATTATTTTAAATTTAATTTAAGATTGATATTATCATTAAAATTTTCTCTTCAATTATCTAATACTTTTCTTAAATTCGATCAGCTGATTCTTCACCCACTTGCAAAGTTTCTTATAGAAGAATTTCTCTTTTATTTAAATATCAGTTTTCTCTTTCTTTGAATTAAGCAATTTTTTCCTATAAAAGATTTTTAATCTCGTCTTTTTTTAGTTTTGATTCTATAACAATAACTATACAGCAGAGTCATGTTTAATAGCAAATATTAAAAGCTGAGATTTATGCTAGAATTATTTATCTTTTTTTATCGATCGTATTAAGTAAAGAGAGAAGAGATATAACTGCGCATTTTAATAATTTGTTCATAGATGATGTACCATCCAATGACGATAATACAACAGATAGAATTACAGAATTCTTTGACACAAGAATATTTTCAATAGTTCAAAAACGATTGTATTTATGTTATTTTTCTTGTAAATTATTTTATTTATGAGTTTTTTAGACTGAAAATTAAGTAGATTAAATAACAAAAAAAAAGAGTTTGAACAGTTTGAAGAAAAACTTGAATAGAAATTAGAAAAAGAAAAATTTTTCTCTATTAAATTAACTATTTTCGATTTGTTTTTCTTTTTATTATAATCGCAATAAAATTAAAATTTAATGAAAAATTTATCTAGAAACCGAGAAAAATATTATATCTATACATTTCGAGATTTAAAGATAAGGTCTATAAGAATATCATTCAATCTTATCAATATGATCATATGACCAAATTTAAAAAGACGATCTTATTTTCAATAAAATGAAAGAACATATTTGAAAATCTATAGATTCAAAATTTCAACTTATTCTTGCTCAAGCTCAAAACAGTTACACAGACGACACCGAGTATGTCTGACAATTGTTTTAAATCAAAATATCAACATTTTCATGTTGACACTATTTCATTGATTTTCTTCTCCATATGAGAGATAGATTTCGTTCACAGCAACCTATACCAACTTGATAGAGATTGAAAGCACAACGCATATTCAAAAGTCTTCACATAATCAAAAACACATGGAAATCTATATTAACTTGACAAATATTGAAACAATAAATATATGCAGGGTGTGGGTGTGGGTGTGGGGTGTGGGTGTGGGTGTGGGTGGGTGTGGGTGTGTGGGTGTGGGTGTGGGTGTGGAAGGGTGTGGGTGTGGATGTTGGGTGTGGGTGGGGTGTGCATGCAAACGGGAAAAGTACTTACCCACACACCCACACACCCACTCACACCCACACTCACACCCACACGCACACCCACACCCCACACCCACCTACACCCAACCCACAGCCACACCCACTCCCACGCCCTCCAGCACCCAATTTGAAACTTATTCAAACTTTGCCGGAATGTGCTCCCATATGTTCTGTATGAGCACAGTTAGCATAAATTAGCATAAATGTTTGTGGACCCTAGAGCAGGTTTTCGAAAAAACCATGGTTTTTTCAGGTATTTTCAAATTTTCTCGATTTTAGAGACTTTCTTATTCAATACAAATATCATATTTACAATCAGCGCACAAAACTGCATCGAACGATGAATGATTTAATAGCTTCTCAAATAAAAACTTTTTTGATAAAAAATTAGGGCAAGGGTTCCCCTGAGGGATTGTTCATTAAAAAATTGTTTTCTGGATTTCACGTTTCTTTGATCATTGATTGTTTTCTGAAGGGTAGAAACTGGTATTTGTGTGAAAAAAATGCGATTTTAACATGAAATAAGCCATGTCCACATGCTGTCTAGAAATTGCTCACTGTGACCCACACACCCCACACCCACACCCACACCCAGACCCAGACCCAGACCCACACCCAGACCCACACCCACTCCACCCACGCCCACGCCCACGCCCACGCCCACGCCCACGCCCACGCCCACGCCCACGCCCACACCCACAACCATACCCACACCCACAACCATACCCACACCCTTCTCGAGTATGTCCGCCATAGTCTGCAAAGATGGAGGAACAATAGCAAGGTTTCTGTCACGGTCTGTGAAGGGGAAGAATAGAAATTTCGACCCCTATATACATCAACACTTCTTTTAAATCATGTTTCATAAAATCCATAGATACTAATAATCAGTTTTTGAGAAAACCCATCTGATAGCTTATATATATAGTAAAACGTCTCTATAGTGGATACCTTTCGGACTTTTTAAGAGTTTCCATTATAGAGAGGGGTTCATTATAAGGAGGTCAAGTCTTTTCCAATGTCAAAGTTTTCTACAAAGAACAGACGCGGTGTTCAGGTATCTGAAGAGCATTTGTGAATAAAACAATTAACTACTGCTCATTGTTACTTCTCTTTTCATGCATTTTTGCTCTTGAAAAACTAACACTTGTTCAAATGTAGTACAATTTCCCTGTCATGGACACTATTGAGACTTTTCAAAAGTATTCACCATAGAAGTATATCACGGTGTTCACTATAGAGAGGTTCATTTTCAGCAAAAAAGGATACATGAAACTTTCAAAATGTCCACTATGCAGAGGCGTCCACTATGGGAGGTTTTATTGTAGTTTAACACCTAGAAATAAAAAAGTCTCATTGATTGCCTAACAACACGCAGAACAGAATTTTTTTCAAAAATCAAATACATATCGATGCTGTGTTAAAGCTAACACTTTTTTGCCTCCGTGAAGAAACTTAGCCTTGTTTATTGTCGTTCGGTTTTCTCCTTAACAAATTTCAGCGCTAAAAAGGCTAAAACTTCAAAACTCATTAGAAACATAAAGATAATACCTATGTTAGTTCCTAAATCAAAAGCTTCACCACCTCGAATGTGATAATACTTCGTCAACACATCATGACCACTAAATATCGTTCTATTTGAAGACGTACGATTACATAATTCAGTCATAGAAATTCCATTGTCACACTGGAAATGTACATTGCTACTGAAACTAATCTGAAGACACGCATCATAGCCGTACTTGAAAAAAGACAGATATTTTAGCCATGAAATCCATAACGGTATATTTTCTATGTAGAAACCGCCGAGCAGTGTCATTGGAAACAGCAGTATTGTTGCAATTAATAATGCTTGAGTTACGTTGTCAACTGTAGAACACACGATGAGAGACATTGTTTGTGAGATGATAACCATTAGCAGTTGAATGAATAGAAAACCGAGATAGTTTATAAAGTATGGATTAAGATTGCATATCCAGTACGTGACAGTTAGATAGATGAATGGTGGAGTTAAGAGCACCGGTGTTTCAGCCAATAATTTACCTAAAAAATATGCTGATAGACCATAGAGACCACTTTCTCTTTGCTCTCTTCTAATGAGTTTACGTTCTGTTGAAAAAGTAAATATTGTATTCATTAGCACTTCGAACGGCCATAATGTCAAAACGAAGAAGATGTAAGAAGAACGATCTCCTAAGGTTGATTCTCGAAATGGCATACGAAACCAACAGAGGCCAGTGAACAGAGTTAAGAATAGAGTGTAGATTAGATACAATCGAGTTAATTGTACTGGAATGATTAATTTTAATGAACGACAATATAATACTGTAAATTGTTGAAGAAAACAGCTTTGGTAAATGCTGACAGAGCTCTGGATTAGTAGTGACTCTTCGTGGCTCTCAGATTGATATTCTTCTTGTTTAGGAGAGGCAGCAATTTTTACATAGTTTTTCACTAAACGATTTCTAATCGATTCATTACTTTCGCTAACTAAATCCATCATATAATCAGCTGGATTGAAGTGAACAGGACATTGATAACCGAGTGACGTGAAATAGGGCACAGCATCCTGCCGTTCATTCTGAAAGAAAATGTAAGGTTATTCTATCTCTTTTCAGACTGCATTGATCTCGTTCAATCACATACCATAAAAACTATTGCGCCCTCGGATATAAGCATAATTTTATCAAATATTTGGAACATCTGTGAAGACGGCTGATGAATTGAAAGAACAATCGTCTTCCTCTGCTCATCAGCCAAGTTTCTTAATAATTGAATCAACGATATAGCTAAAGCACTGTCAAGACCACTGGTAGGTTCTAAAGAAAAAAGAGGGATTCAGACCTGTGTTTGTGGAAGATGAAAAACAAAATAACCATCTAACAGTAAAATCGATGGATTTGTTAACAATCCTATTGCAATACTAAGACGTTTCTTTTCACCATTACTAATTAAATATATTGGTGAATTTATCGATTTCTGTAAATTTAATTTTTTAACGAGTAATTGCACATGTTTTTCATGTAAGTGCCAAGATAATTTGAGTCTAGCAATGAAGATCATTTGTTCTCGTACAGTTAATGTATCAAAGAATTCATCATCTTGCACAACATAGGCAATTTTCTGTTTCATTTGACTATGATTGTAGGGTTGGTTATTGAATAGAATTTCACCAGAAACGCCGCCGGTGGAACGATTATTGAGCGTATTTAATAGAGTTGTTTTGCCGCTACCTTTTTAGGTGAAAAAAAACCAGAAAAATTTAAAAAGTTAGTACGCTCTCGACAAAAATGCAGAAGTTTTCAAATCATCCGAGCTCTCTAATTCTATAACTACCATAATATTCAGACAGAATCATTATGATATTTTTTGATTCGACTACAAACCTGATGCTCCCATTACAGCTAATATTTCTCCAGGATGAACACTGCCACTAATATTATGAAGTAATACTCGTTTAGTAGTTGTCGTTTCCTTTGGCAAATTTAAATCATCATCGTCGTAATCGTGATCTGCAGTTACAACTTTAGTTAAATCACGAAATGTTAAAGATATTTCTTCTGTTGAATGTCTACGTAGAGTTTCTTCTTCTTCTTTTTCTTCTTCATCCTCTTGATCATTGGACAGACGAAGATGTTGGTAATGTACGTGTTGCGTTGAAGTGCGAAAATAAGATCTTACTGTTTTCTTAAGAGTATTCATTGTCTTGCAGTATGGTTTGAGACATTTTTTATACGACTTTGTACGACCGTCATCATCTCTTGATAATATTCCTTGTTCTAACGAATCTGAACAGTGAAATCTATTGTCGTACATTTCTTTCTTCTATGATTTTGAAAAATGTTCGTTATTGAGTGGGAACCAATCGTTGTTTACCGATCTCTACCTTCTCTTTCTCTCGTTAATTGATTTTAAATAGGACAACTACTTTTTTTCTAATAGTATTCTTTCCTTTCTTATTCATCACACACAGCAATTGCTATATGCACTTTAACATACCACTGTACACAACAACAATTATAAAACATAAACATATTCAATCCATTAAAAAAACTCACACGCAATCTTTTTCAACGACTTTGTTGTGATAGAAAGTGTGCGTATAAAGTTATTTCTTTGCAACCAAGACAAAAAAAGTTATCGAAAAATGTTTGTTAACGCAGCTCCTTTGGGGCTAAAATGTGGAACTCAGGTATCTTCTTCAGATTAATTAAGATGGGTGGGTGGGTGTGGAAGTGGGTGTGATAGTTCTTGGTATTTATATCCACATCTGCATCCATCCTCACAGTGTCACACTCACCCACATCCACACCCTATCTGCATACAAAAGGTGGCGGTGGTATAATGGACGATAGTCCAGAGTGTATGCACCATAATATCAGATAGATTACCTTTCCCCTAGAATCGGGACGGTGCGGTCCTTCAAAATTTTCGATCACAGCAAATTTTCCTTTATATTTTGCAGTCATTTTGTACTTCTCGAGAAGCTGTATGTGCGCACAAAAGATGGCGATGGTCTGATGAACGATAGTCGAGATCGTATGAACGACAACATCAGATAGATTGACTTTGCTGTAGAATCGAGACGGTGTAGTCCTTCGAAATTTTCGATCGCAACCAGTTTTCCTTTATATTTTGTAGTCATTTTGTAGCTATTAACAGGTTCTATCCGCACTCAAAAAATGGCGATGGCATCATGAGCGATACCCAAGATCGTATGAACCACACCATCAGAGAGATTGGCTTTCCCGCAGAATTTGGACCGTGTGGTCCTTCGAAATTTTCGACCACGGCATATTTTTCTTCATATTTTGTAGACATTTTCTAGCTCTCGAAAAGCTTTATTATCCCTGAAAGTAGGAGGTTCTTATGATGAACAGCCCTGATGAACCTATGAGCTGAATTGTCGAATTGATAACACTGATGTCCTAGTTGGATATGCCGAGTAGAGGTCTCAGGAGGTGCTCTGAAAGTGTTTCGGACGCTTTATTCTTATATAGAGGAGGATGAAATTCAATTTGGGAAAGTGTTCTGAGTTGTTCTTTTTTTTAAGGGCCATTTTGCGTGCAAACCATTCCCCCTTTTTTCGAGTAGAATTTTCAAAAAGTACTCTGCGTTTTCGTATAACTGTTGTAAACTTCTATTGCTACGTGGTCTCTGAAAAAATTGAATATAATATCTCGTTCAGTCGAGGTCTAAGCGAGTCGAAGCGATGAGCGTTACTTGTATTATTTCATTTATTAATGAACTCTTAGTTTATCTTAATGAAAAAAACACTATATGAGTTCATTGATCTTTTTGATAAAAAGAAAAACTATTCAAGGAAGAAAAGAGAAGTTTTGAAAGATAGAATAACAAATCATGAACGAAAGCTTTGTGTCCGTTTCGATCATCGATGTGATTCAAGTCACTTACGATGGTTTTTTTAAAAGGACTCTAGATTACAATGCACTAAATTGTTAAGATTTTTGTTGACTACAGATCTATGTTTGCACTGCTTTCATCAAATTCATCCATTGATTGGTATCACTCGACTTTCTTCCTTTTCCTCATAGAAACTTCTTTCGATTGCGCGAATCATTCAAGTGTTACTATTAGTTGCTTCGTTTACATGCCGATGGATAAATACGGTAAGTAATGAAGAGATACCACTGTCTCTTGTCGATGTTCTGTGTCATGTTCGAACTGTCTTACGAGGAAGCTTCCCCGAGTGATCAATCGCTTTTTCATGGAAATATAAGTGACTTTGTGCAGCTTTTTACGCTGACTTTGAATATCAGAGCTATAGCAGCTCCTAGGCCTTCCATGATCCTATGCCATAACTACTAAATTTCTTTTGGCAACGGTATTTTTCATCAGATTGAATTTCTAATCAGTCAATTATACATGATTAGCCAGAATATTCAAAGGAACACTCTTTTTGACATTTCAACCTTAAAGGTGTGGGTGTGAGTGAAGCTTATCAGAAGACCCACAAATACACCCGCATCCACATCTGCAGTCTTTCTAGACTTGAGACTTTGTTCGTCATAGATTTCCATCATTAAGTTCTCATTAGATCTTTTCCGTGAAGATCTTTTTATCTGTCTTTCTTTTTGACAATCAGAACTAAGTGTATTTTCAACAGTGTAAAGGATGATATATTGCCATACCTCTTCTAATCAATAGACACTGTAAACCTGAAGGTCTAGATTAAGTAGATGGGTGGGTGAGTTGAGCTTTGATAGAAGTGTTTTTTCCTTGTATGTCTGTCAGAAGATCGATTTCCCATAGAGATTTCCTCTGAATATATAATCAAATAGCTATGAGATCAGAATTAAAGTCTTAACCAGGTGGAACAACAGCCGATCGAGATCGAAATCTATCGAGATAAGTATGTACATCAAGATGTATCTGGAAATATAGAAAGTCAATCAAAATTACTTGGGTTACAAATGTTTTCTTGGTCTCTACATATCAGGACGAAGAATTCCTCACCTCGAAGCAATCTTTCAATGTTATTATTCTATGCTCGCTAAGGGTGAGATCCGCTGTAATCGAGATTCAGAATATATTCGGGGATTTAGATCAACATCTATGTGGGGACAATAATAATAGTTGTGCATATCAATTTCCTACTAACTAGGCTTTTTAGATCTTTTCAAGTACATTTGGATATTGTTTACGTATATTTAGTGTGAACTTTTCATGGCAATGCCTGGCACTTCTACCTGTCATATATAAATATGACTTTCATTAGGTTTCATGGAATGTATCATTATTTCATCAAAGAAAGTATGTTTTTTTTCTAAAGAAGAAAAGTCGTTCATTATAGTTTTTTGAAAAGGTTTTCTGACGAGAAGAGAAAACATGGTATCACGAACTCTGATGATCGAAATTTAATGCTGCATTTTAAAATTTGAGTTATCTTTAATTTAGTGTCGCAACTAGTCAATCAACGTACTTCATACATTCAATTCACTGTTTATAATCAATGTCGAAGTTAGAATTTATTTCAAGGTATATGATCAAGTTATCAACTAGAATAAAATAGACACTACAAAAAACCTAATCTTGATCTTGTAAATATTTTCTCTGTCAATTGCCATCTTCAATTGTGGTTATCGCTTCAATAATCGATAGAGGACTTTGTGTCCGGTGTAATTGTTTAAATCTATATCCACTCTCATTTAGTAGATAAATATATTCTGATAATGCTCTTTCTTTGGAGCCTATGAATGCGAGTAATTCAAGATCAAACACGTGTACTTCCCAATATTCTTTGCTGTTTGATAATATAACTGTTTCTGCGATAAAAACTGTTATTGTTTTTCCCGCCTGTTTTTTGTTCGCGTTACGTAACGATTTAAGAATTTCTATTGCTTTTTCATCATTCCAACCATGAATAATGTATTTTAACATGTAGGCATCAGCCGAAGGTATTGTATCTGATTTGAACACATCTCCTGCAACAAAATCATAGCGTTTTTGTTCGATCAACTTCTTTTCAAATTCGTTTGGCTTAATTATCTTGGCATTTTCAATCACCTGAGGTAAATCGAACAAAATACCATGTAGATTCTGGAATTTTCCTAGAACTGAGGATAATAATGATCCAAACCCACCACCAATATCAACTAATGTATTGAAATGTGAAAAATCAATTACGGGAAGAATGAATGATATCTCATAACTAGAAAAACCAACCATAGCATTATTAAATATATTTGCATAGTCCTTATTTTCTTCTTTTTGCATGTAGTCGTAAAGAGAGCAGCCAAACGTTTGTTGAAATCCATCACCTTTATTGCAACCATATTTGATCAAAGCAGGATAATACGAACATATGTTGTCGGTTTGTGGGCTGAGTTCTAATAGAATCATGTCGCGAGTTTTCGATGGATGATTGCTGGTGAGTAAAAGTCCATCGTCGGTCAATTGAAATTGAATCGATTGTTCAGGATGATTGTTTTCATTTAGATTTTCGTTGTTGATTTCTAACTGTTTGATGACGTCAGCATTTGTTACAGCTCGGAGCAAGCGGTATAAAAATTCAGCATTCCAATTGTTCCCGTTCAATTGACCCAGTTCTACTGCCGTGATTGGAGCTTTGTAACTAGCCATAAGATCAGGAATACCCAATTCACAAAATGTCCATATTGCTCGTTCGAGCGATCGATGACAGAGGAATGACATGAACTTTGGAAAACCTTTCAATTCCAATGGAGATTGAATGGTGTTTGTTTTGTTTTCTGTCATTACTGCTGAAATCTTATCTGTAAATAATGCAAAATTCTATACTTAGGAATGAAAAAAAACATATGAGACAATATATTTTAGTGTTGCACACCTGTCGACAAGTTCAGTTTTATTTCGAAACTGATGAACTGTTCAAAATCTTCATTAACAGCAAGTGAACTTAGGGATGCACCGGTTGCGGTTATAACCGATACTGGTTCCGGTTTTAGAACCGAAACCGATAGAACCGATTGGAATCAAAACCAGAACCGATAAGAACCGGAACCGGAACCGAATCGCAACTGACAAGAATCGAAATCAGAACCGACAAGAACCGATAAGAATCGAAACCGGAACCGATAAGAACCGATGAGAACCGAAACCGGAACCGATTACAACCGATTGGAACCGTAATCGTAACCGTAACCGGCCAGAACCGGTAAAAAATCGAGTAGAACCGAAACCAGTTGACTCTAGGGATACAACGGTGACGATTATTCACCAGTATACCGTCACCGTTTCATCGATCCAAACCGATAACTGTAGGTGCGGTTACCGCTCTAACTACGGTAACCGTAGGTACGGTTATCGGTCCAACCCGATTTTCACGAGGGAAAGAGTTTTTTTGAGAAAATAACGATTTTTTATAATGGTTGACGAAAGTAAATGGGGGTCGAAGACTCCAAATCTGAAGTCAGTTTTTCGATATGAGCCTTCACTGGTCAGAAAATGGACCAATCAGAAACGAGCTTTTGTATTTAATAGTTTTTCGACCTTTTGATAAAACTTTGTAATAGGTTATCGATATCTAGGAATTCGAATCTAAAGTCGGTTTTTCGATATGAGCTTTCATTGGTTAGAAAATGGGCGAATCAGAAACGAGCTTTTATATTTTAAGGCTTTTCTATCTTTTGATAGACTTTGCAATGGGTTATCAATATCCAGGAATCCGAATCTAAAGTCGGTTTTTCGATATGAGCTTTCACTGGTCAGAAAATGGATCAATCAGAAACGAGCTTTGTTTCCCTCGCCTGAAAGGAGGCTGATATAGAATACAAAGAGTTTGTAATCTGGGAGTCATTGGGATAGTAAAGCATTTAGATGTGTTAGCGTGATTCCAGGCTCGATGATCTTAGTAACGTCAAATACAATAATGTTGATTCAGGCAGGCAGTTCAGCGAATTGAAAAATTTCTGTGTTCGGCTGTGAGTCTGTCAAGGTTTATTTATTTCATATCACCTTCCCTTCAGTCGAGGGAAAAAAGGCTCGTTTCTGATTGGTCCATTTTCCAACTAGTGAAAGCTCATATCGAAAAACCAACTTTAGATTCGGATTGTTGGATATCGATAAGCTATTGTAAAGTTTTATCAAAAGATCGAAAAGCCTTAAAATATAAAAGCTCGTTTTGTGATTAGTCCATTTTCTAACCAATGAAAGCTCATATCGAAAAACCGACTTTAGATTCGAATTCCTAGATATCGATAACCTATTACAAAGTTTTATCAAAAGGTCGAAAAACTATTAAATACAAAAGCTCGTTTCTGATTGGTCCATTTTCTGACCAGTGAAGGCTCATATCGAAAAACTGACTTCAGATTTGGAGTCTTCGACCCCCATTTACTTTCGTCAACCATTATAAAAAATCGTTATTTTCTCAAAAAAACTCTTTCCCTCGTGAAAATCGGGTTGGACCGATAACCGTACCTACGGTTACCGTAGTTAGAGCGGTAACCGCACCTACAGTTATCGGTTTGGATCGATGAAACGGTGACGGTATACTGGTGAATAATCGTCACCGTTGTATCCCTAGAGTCAACTGGTTTCGGTTCTACTCGATTTTTTACCGGTTCTGGCCGGTTACGGTTACGATTACGGTTCCAATCGGTTGTAATCGGTTCCGGTTTCGATTCTTGTCGGTTCCGATTCGGTTCCGGTTTCGGTTCTTATCGGTTCTTGTCGGTTCCGATTCCGGTTCCAATCGGTTCTTATCGGTTCCGGTTTCGGTTCCAATCGGTTTCATCGATTCGGTTTTTGTGGAATCGGTAAAACCGGAATCGTGCATTCCTAAGTGAACTTCTGCAAACAGATTAGCTTTATGAACTGATTACCATGCAAAGTTACATAGACCATCTTTAACGTTCTCTAGGAGCATCCCACGCTGGTTATATGTGACTGCTAAAGTATCCTATGGGAGACCTATAGGACCTCGAGTCCTATTATATAGAGGTATCCATAGGTCCTCGAGCCCTGTTATACAGAAGGAGATATAAGTTTCCAAGCTCTAGAGTTAGGAGAGAGTTATTCTCGGGCCTTTACAACTAGTTTCCTATATGAGATGAAACGACACATATTCTGAAACCTGAGTGATGAGAAAATGTACCGATCCGTTGGCGGCACTATATTTCTCAAGAATGTACAGCTCGGAACCCTAAACATATACACTTCATTCCACACAATGTCCTGAAAACCGTAGTGTAACGAAAAATATATATGTAACGAAAAATGATAATGGTAGAAGGCGCATTAGTGTTGAGATGGTGATACACTTTATTTTATCCCTTCCTATCATTTAATCGTCTTGTGACAATCATTGATACAAGGGAAGTTAGTGTTGATGATATTACACTTTATTCTATTCCCTCATATCATACAATCGTATCGTTTACATATAAAGCACACGTTTATATACACGAGTAGAATAAGAGATAATGAAAAGAAAGATGATGAGGCCAAGGAGAGAACAATGTAAGAATGAACAAGTGATGAGGCCAAGGAGAGAACAGATATAGAAGAACATTAGAGTAACAATACATATAATATACGAGTGAATGGTGATATAGAATGAGAAGCGCATTACGGCAGGAAGAGGACATGGTTCAACCATGCATAGATAAACGTAAGAGTAACGCGATTATGAACACTATGTGTCATTGATTGTACAAGAGCACACTGAGAAAGAAAAGATATCATATAGGATAGTATGCCGATTGGAACAATATATATATAGTTTCGTTATGGACAAATGGAGAGGCACATTAATGTCTTTGATCCCATTGTGGGCATGATATTTATTCGCCTATGCACGACATCCAAATGTAACAGTCTCATGCATAAGATGAGCTTATATAAAAGAGAGATGGGAGAGAAGAGAGAGAAGAGATGATGCAATACAAGAGGAGGCAAGAAAAGAGGAAAGACATAACGAAGGATTACGCATTACATGATTATTCAATAGTTGTTGTTGAAAGAACGTTCATCTTCTTATATAAACCCTGTTGATCTAATGACATCGAGAGGAGGTGCCTGTTAACATAGTATGACGTAATAACGATTGCGTCATCAGAAGAGATGACGTGCTTCTTGGCACATTTCCTCATATCATACGGTCGTATTGTTTACATATGAGGGGACACGTTTATATACACAAATAGGATAAGAGATGATGAAAAGAAAGATGGGTGTGGGTGTAGGTGTGGGTGTGGGTGTGGGTGTGGGTGTGGGTGTGGGTCTGGGTGTGGGTGTGGGTGTGGGTGTGGGTGTGGGTATGGGCGTGGGTGTAGGTGTGGCTGTGGGTGTGGCTGTGGGTGTGGGTGTGGCTGTGGCTGTGGCTGTGGCTGTGGCTGTGGCTGTAGGTGTGGCTGTGGCTGTGGCTGTGAGTGTGCATCTTCTCTCAATTGATACCGAAACCTGTATCCACACCCACACCATACACTATGTATGGAAGAGGACTGGTATTTTGAAAAATTTATATCTTAGCGGACCTTTGTTGAAAACTTCCGAATTTTTCTACGCAAGGTAGTGTTGTTGAGACCTCTGCATATGCGAGGTTTCAGATTGGAATTTGGAAAAGACAATGTTTTTGAAATTCTAGAATTCTACAAGAGTCTCTTGAAAGTACATATATTAAAAATTAATAGTTCAGCCAAATTTCAATCGGAACTCAAATCCTTTTTGAGTTTTACTAGAACATTGTGCAGTATCTATATGCAAAAAAAATCAATGAAATCGGAAGAGAACATCTGAAAAGATTTCCTCGTTGGTAGAATTTGATAGACTTAGTAACTCTGATATACCTTAACCTTGAGAGATCCCACAAATAAATCTTTTCGACACAAAATAGATATTTTGAATAATGTTGGAATTCATTGGTGTCATAAGCTTTTTTAGGAGGCCCGAATACAAAGGAATGTTTTGCAAAACGCAAACAAAAGATGTACAAATATTCATGTGTGTTTATAAATGCTTAAGGCCTCCCCCCCCACTCAAAAATCGATCTCAGCCCAGGTACGTTCAAATGGCCTGAAATTTGGAGCATATGTTGGGGCTGAAGTGGGGAGGCTGTGGTAATATTTTCAGCTCGATACCCTGATGTTTGACAGAGATATGAACCAAACAAGGATCAAAAATAGCTCATTTTCCGACAAGGATTTCTCGGTCCAGACTCGATTAACATATTTAAAATTTGTTTTTGATTGAAAGAGCATCTCAGGATGCAGGGCACCACAGAGTCCTTTTTTTTTAAGTCTTACTTTTTTCGCGGAGAAAGGGGCTCGCAAGTTCAATGGCTCAAAAAAGGCGCCAAAAATGGGTGTCCAGTCACATAAGTGTCTGTATATATAATAAAAAACAAAGCTTAATTAAAAAAAGGACTCTGTAGTGCCCTGCATCTCGACGCGCTCTTTCAAACAAAAAAAAA
>CAJNOP010000739.1:0-10241 GCA_905250075.1 Rotaria sp. Silwood1
CAATTCACATTTACACGTCGTATATTGGACACAGATGGAATCACAACTAGAGGTGTTAGCCGATCATTTGATCAGCGGCGGCGGCGAAAAAGTTTTAAGGCATCGGCGGCGGCGGCGGGGAGCTCTCGCCGAAGAGGTCCTTTTAGGCGGCGACGGCGACAACAAAATTTTTCCTATGGTGTTTCACAGGGTCTTTCGTAGGTCCCTACCGTTAAGACAAACATTAGACGTGCTGTTCTCACAGAATTATAACACTGTTTTCCTCTTAGCACGCTCATATCTTTTTATGCAAAAATTTTCCCAATAGATGTAACTTTATTTTCATTAATTCAAAAAATTCACACTATCCCATCATAAAATAATTTCAAACCACGCAACAGTAACTCATAATATAAGCCAAAATGGCAATAATGTGACTATCCATCTGAAATACAAATTAAATTCAAACATGATAGCTTAGGGCTGGCGCTGTATCTTTACTTTACCAAATAAAGTTAAATACTTTACTTTATCCTGTAAAGTGAATAAATGTTATCCAAAAAGTAAAGTAAAGTGAAAAAAATGAAGTTGTATGTTTTAAATCTTTTGGCAATTTCTTAGTTCAGGATCATGTATAAATAGTCTTAGAACATATCAAAGTTTATTCAATATTGTTTCATATCTTAAAATTAGCGCAAAAAAAATTAGTAAAACCGAAGAATATCGATTTTTTAATGGATGCATGAAAAATATTGTTTGGTTTACTTTATCTCACTTTATTTTCAACATTCAAACTATAGTATTTTAGTTTACTCTACTTTACTTTACTTATTCGAAGTAAAATAAAGATAATGCGCCACCCCCATGGTAGCTTGAGTTGAATCATAAGTGAAACTAATATTGAAATTAGAATTTGAATCCAAATTCAAATCAATACTTTTCTGTGAGTTGAGGAAAGGAGCAAGATTTGTTTTTATTGATTATTCGAATTCAAATTCAAACTAAATATTTTTCTTTTTTCTAAACTGGCAGAAGAGTGTCGATTGGAATTTAAATTCGAAGGGCAATGTTAGTTACATTTCTATTCGAACTCAAACTAGACAGTTTGTCAAAGCTGCATACTGAATAAGTCAAAAATCGCAAAACGGAGAAGATAATAGCAATGAATCTATTGTGCACGACGAAACAAGGCAAATGAGAACCTAATAAATATGGTAGCGTCATAAAATCACAAGGAGACATATTTGCTTATCAGCTCAGTTTTCAGACCTTAGGTCATCCAAGAAAAAATACACTAATTTCTATTTTTTAAAAGTTCTATTGGTTTCAGCAATCTCTAATTGTCACACAGATCAAACTTGAGATGTTACTGATTATTATCAACAAGTAATAATTTAGAAAGAGAGGAAACTTGAACTGTGACCTTTCACTCGATTAGCGGCGGCGGCGGCGAAAAAGTCTCCGCCGAGACGGGCTATTCGGCGGCAGCGAATGAAAATTTTATCGGCGGCGGCGGCGAAAAATCGGCGGCTAACACCTCTAATCACAACCCGACAATGAGCAGTAAAGCATACCGAAATTCACCAAAAATTTTAGGCAAAGAGTACATATGAGCTTTCTGCCAAAGAAAAGTACTCTCAAGTTGATTTTCTGCGGGAATTTTGCAGAAAATATATTCTTGATGGTATCTATCTATTTTTGCCAGAAAGAGGGATAATATGACTCAACTGTTCGCATTGCTACCACTAATCAATAAGTATGCATGCATCGTGGAGAGGAGATTTTGAGAAATTCATCTTCTTAAATTTTGTTTATATATAGGTTGTACGAAAGCGAGAAAAAGTATTTTTCAGCAGAAAAACGTAGAAATACAGCAGAAAAAGATTGGCAGAAAGGATCCGAATTTAGCGGGGGGAAATCCCCCCCATCCCCCCCTAATCGGCAAGCCTGTTCATGTGAAAAATCGATCGTAACCATAGTTAATGTGAAGTATCACTCGTAATGTGTGCTTGTAGCATCTGTATGAGTTGTCGACGTTGCTTTGAATAGTCAACGAGAGCACGTTACAAAAGGACATTAGTACAGCAAAAACGGCTAACGGTCAACCGGCGTGGTTAAAGTTGACAATCCAAATTCTCCGATGCAAAACAACTGATCCTACTCATTCCAAATTTTTCTGTAGGTTTTCATATATTCTGCGTCGATCTACATCATTTTCCGTTTAAGACCAAGATAAAAAATCATAGTTGCCAGCCAAAATCTACAGTTACCCTATAAAAATGACTTAAAAGAGCTCTTTTTTCTGCTTAGACATTTCGAGCACTCGTTTGGTTTAAACAAACCTGAAAACATTTCTAACATAACAACACTGGGGCAGTTCGAAATACGAATCGACATCATTATCTTGATATTCCAAATCAATATATCCGACCACAACTTTGTCTCTTGAAGAAAAGTGTCTGTGCGTTACTTGATGGTTTGTCTATAATTCGCTCATATGCCAATGTGTCAACGTTTTCTTTTAATCAATAGATAGCCTGAAGTGTTAGCTACAAAACCATTTCTCATTTAATTGATTAACTTAGAGTATCTCGTCGTGTTTTCATTTCTCTTATATACACCCAGAAAAAGAGGAACTTTTTTGTCTGTGCGTTACCGACCAATATTTTTTGTATAAAACTCGATTGCACAAAGATATAGAAACTTGAGATTTTTACGGCAAGTAGAACTCCGTCGAATATATGTTTGCTAAAAGTTTCATCGCTCTAGCTCCATTAGTTGTCGAGATATACGTTTCTGAATTTGAAAAAACGTCTGTGCGTTACCTGCGTTTTTCATGAGTACTTCTTTCCATATAAATGTCTTCTTCGATGGCTCAATTAACACAAATACACCCTCCATAACTGAAATGCAGACTTTGGGCAATGTTTTTAATGCCTTGATATCACTAATTTTATCTACTCGTACATGACGGATACGCTCATCGGGTGTTAAAGAAGAGAAAAGTACAGTCTAAAAGAAATTCAATACAAAATCACGAATGCATTTACTTGCTGCACTGTCTAGAACCATTGTTTCGTTAGTTGTTCACAATATCTGTTTATTCATGCTTGTATGACGAGAAGGACATAATTTAGACTAAATGCTGCATACGAAATGTTGTTAGTCTACATGACATGCAGTTTAAAAACTTTCTTTTCTTTTTGCTGTTCTTATCGATTATGAGGTGTCATAACAGTTCTGTGTGTAAGAATAAATTATTAATGCTTTCTTTCTGAACAAGAATAATGCGTAGCGGGATTAAAATATGAAACATGATGCAGCCACTCTATTGAAATCAATAATTGTTTAAATACATAATTTCATGATCAAAAAAAATCGAAGATAGGATATCTGCGATAAACGGGGTAGGAGAGGGAGAGGATCCAAGTTTTTCGCTTTGAATTTCAACATTAATTTACAATCATGTTTCACAAAAATAAAACTACAAGATGATAGTTTAGCGAGTTGTAGAACTTTATTCTGAACTATTGTCCCATTGTATTCGAATACAGTAGATACATTGCAGAGGCTAGTGGCATAATCAACGGCTGGTCAAACCTTGCCATCTCAGGATGAAGATTCCGATGATCGAAAACAAGAAAATTTTCCTTTCTGGAATCCGACAGAGAGAGAATTTTGTTGGATTGCAACGGGTCTAGTCGGAACCTACCAAGATAAATTCGACCTGAAACTATCAAAATTCTGAATACACCACTTAAACGAGAAATTATCTCTAGAACAAATTATTATTGATAGAACTTGATACTATTGCTTGTATATTGGCATTTTTTTTATTCACTATTTTTCGATTATGATGAAACTTTGTTCAATTTAATAATGACTTTTTCGGTATCTTGTACAAAATATTTCATATGTTCAAGTACTTGTTGTTCAGATTCAAACCATGTAGAACTGTAGAATGTTGTCCACATAGCTGAATACATCACATCTAAATATGGTTTGATATAAGTGATATCATTCGAACTCTCGTTGGTCCAATTCGATGGTAATAATGATTTGATTTTTTCTTTTCGTTCTTCATTATCTGACCAATGTGCATAAAATTTCATATCACTTTCATCAAATGTCATAGCACAACTTTCCCAATCGATAATAGCCAAAATTTTACCGGTTATTTCATCGATAATAATATTCGATGTATTCAAATCAGTATGAGTCATATGAAATGTATACTTCATATTCGATAGATATTCGTCATTTTCGATGTCCTTGATAATTTCCTGTAAAGGTGATAGCAAATGTTTGGCAATTTCAAACAATTGTGAGTCAATTTCTATAGATTGAATAGACCATTGTAAATGTGCCAAAATGAATTCTTTCGGTGTATGAAATGGACCGAGTGTAGGACCATCAAGAACGTATCCACCCAGATGTAACGTTTTACTACAAAACGATCCAATCTGATTCATTTGTGGCAGATTGATTTCATGCAATTGTTTAACATAGTCGATCATTTCTGTTGCAGTTTTCATTAAACTATCATCGGACATTTGATCGATGACATGTTCAAGTGTATTGCCATGAATTTTTTCCATTAGAATAAATTCACATTCTAAAATACTTGTCTGAGAATCGCATGAATAAGCCAATATTTTCGGGAGAGGAATAGTTGTGTGTTCATACAAATGTTGCATAGTATAAACTTCATTTTGTGTTCGATAATGTCTCCAATAGCGATGTGGATTCGATATTTTTAATATAAATTCATTGTCACATGTCACATTAGATTGTAATATTAGTTGGGTTTGTAGATTATAGAGAAAATTAATACGACCCGATGTTTGTAATCTTTCAAATTTCATACAACGTAGACCTAATGGTTCGAGAACTTTATCGATAGTTTCAATCGATAATTTGGATAGAATTGATTCAATCTCGTGCTGTTGTTCTGCATATGTCGGATGTATGATAAATGACATTTACTTCAAACGGATCGTAAAAAATGTTGATGTCTCGAGTCGATATAAAAGGTGAAAGTCATTTCTTTGTAATTGCACAATCATTGACTAACGCATGTGTCATTCGAAACTAAAGCAGAACAAAGGATATCTTCTAGAATGTCAAGAAATGTTGGCCTTGAAAAAAAAAGATGTGGATGGGTGTGTGGATATGAGCATGGGCGTATGGGTTATTCTGCTTCAATCACCCACACTCACCGACATCCCATCTGTTTTGAAGAGAAGATGGGTATGAGATAGGTAAAGAAATCATATTAGTCACCTTAATATGAATTACGTCAGCAATTTGTCGAACTCCTTCATGTCCTATTTCGGTCCGGCAGAGGCACAATTTTGTACGGATCTAGGAGAAAAATCTATGCATATGAATTGGCATAAAGTAAGTATAAGTACATAGCCGTGTTATGTTTTATGGCATTAGCTAGATGTCATACTTCTTCTTCGAGTATCTGATCAGAGTAATTCCATGGGGTTTCTAGCACCGTTACAGGTGCTATGTTTAGATCATTGTTCAATAGGTTCATTTTATAGAGCTCTTTGAGCTGATCATTTTGGCTACCAAAAGTCAAGCATTCAATCGTAAATAAGAGAGAAATCAACGAAATATTGATATACCCATATTTCATTCATTTTTTTCGACTCCAAATGTGGCCTTTTTCAGTATCTTAGCAAACTATGGTCGTAATATTTTCTAAATCAAAATTTCAACTTCAGATTCGTGTAGAGGATTGAAAAGTGTCTTATATTATGTATTTTTGAAAGTATTTTCTTGATAATTATTTGATCCTAGCATACATCTTTCTTTTACTAAAGACACGAAAAATGAGGACAACACAGAAAATGTTGACTTATGAGTTCAATCAAAAATGGAATTTCCAAACTTAGTGGTATATACAGTTTGATAGATCAGAACCTCCTCTATCGCACTGTATACATATCTTTTCATGAGAATAGCATTTGCTAAGAAAATAGGGTCAAAAATAGGAAAACACTGTTTTTTCATATTATTTTGTTCATGTTTTCTACAGTGTTTGGACATTCATTCATATTTTTTACCACCAAACAAAATTTCAACTTTGGATTCATAATCAGCATGAAAAACTGTATCGAATAAGCTATTTTGTGCTGTCAGTTCATGTTACATAAAGTCACTTGGACTATGTATTTTTTCCTTGTTTATGCTGCTAATATATTATTTTATATTCAAAAGAAGTTATATCATAGTGTAGAGCTAGCTTATCAACAAATGTGAATCTAACATTATTATTTTGAGAATCAGCATTCATTGCTGATTATTTTTCACTAGTTTATCTACTACTTTCTCCCAACTTATTTAGTCATATTTGAGGTCCCTGTTACGGCTCGAAAAAAATTGTTGCTCTCGTTTTAGTAGAGGTACTTCTAGTTCGATAGAATTGCGTGTCCTAATTACAAATATAACATTTTTTAAATGATTGGCCGAACAATAAGAAACATCTGAAGCACTTTTTGGAGCCCCTAAAAAACGGTTTTTGATGTGGAAACCCACCAAGGTCCAATTAGAATCTGATGAAAAGAATGTTGGGTGTGGGTGTGGGTGTGTGGGTGGGTGTGGGTGCGGGTGTGGGGTGTGGGCGTGGGTGTGGGTGTGGGTATGGGTGTGGGTGTGGGTGTGGGTGTGGGTGTGGGTATGGGTGTGGGTGTGGGTGGGTGTGGGTGTGGGTGTGGGTGTGGGTGTGGGTTATCGATTCTCCCAAACATCCATACCCACCCACACCCACACCCACACCTACACTCCACCCAGCCACAGCCACACCCCACACCCACACCCACCCACATCCACACACCCACCCACAGCCACCCCACACCCACCCACCCACACCCACACCACATCCCACACCCACACCCCACACCCACCCACACCCACACCACACCCCACACCCACCCACATCCACACCCTATACAATAGGACCTTGTAGCAGATTAAGAATTCTTGTTTGAATGAAAATATTGAATAATATACGAATTATGGATAAATACAACGTTAAAAATACAATATATGTCTTATCTAAAGTCTCAAAAAGAAATATGATAATTTAAATTAATTTAATTTATATTTATAAAATGACAATAAGCAAATAATTTAGATAAATTTATAATAAATAAAATTTCTTATAATTTATATTTAAAATAAATATAAATTATCATTGCTTATATTTATTTTTAAATATAAATTTTGAGAAAAAATTATTTATATTTATTTTAAAATAAATTGCTGATAATTTAATTTACTCGTAAATTAAATCAAAAGTAAATATAAACAGACACCCATATGGGTTTCAGAATATAAAAAAAACATTTTATTCTATTTGCTGTTGCTTTTTGACACCTTTTCGCGGATAAATACATTTTGTTTTTATTTCATGTGCAAAACTGATTTTGTATAAATCATCCAAGCATATCATATGGTGCACACGTTTTATTATATGCAATGCTCTGTGCGCATCTTACCTAGACGCATTAGCAACAGAGTATGCAATTGAAGAAAAATAAAAAAAAAAGGGAAAAAGCCCAGAAAAATAACGAACAGTATAAAACGAATAAAGATTCCTTGCTAAAAAGGTAAAAACAGAAAATATTCCATAAAACAAGCAAGTAATGTTACATTCATAACAACAAGTTTTATTAACAGATGCTCGATACATTTTTTAAATATATTTGATTGTATTAATTTCATTGTGGTGAGTAATTTATTAAAATAATATCACAACCAGAAATCAGCCTGCAAAATAACCCACACGTAGCACTTATATGATATACACACTAGACACGATTGAGACAGATATGATATCAATCCCGATATCGACTTTTCTTTTGAAAGATCGATTAATCAATATTTGTTATTTAATATTCTTCCGGAATCACTTTCCTCTCTTTGTCTCACACTCATTTATTATTTCAATTAGTCCCAATTCATTGACGATTCCTATACATCTTATATAATTAGTTTCCTTTCTCTTTATTTTTAAATGTTATACATCATGTTTAGTTAATCAAAGAATGAGCATTGAACTCTCAGCATAATTTTACTAGGAATTTAGTAACAATAGATATAAAAATGTTATCAGTACAATAGTAAAATCTTTATGCCAATAAGAATGGAGGTGAAAAGTTTCGTGTCTTCCAGCATTGTTTCAAAATCAACTCGAAATGCTTTAGATGGGTGTTGGTAAACTACAAAGTACCCACACCCCACACCCAGCGATGTAGCCAAGGGAGGGCAAATGGGCAATTGCCCATTTCATTTGGAGATTTGCCCATTGTAATTTTTATGAGTAAGTTTTTGCCCATTGAAATTTTATTTTTTCGAAATGGTTTATTTATTTTTGAATCAGATAGTAACTCTATTATTTTTCTTCCGTCTGAATCACACATGCACTTTTTACTTTTTGTTTCTGTGAACAATTAAGAAAAGAAGAGGGAAAGAATCGCTTCTGGTATTTTAACTAGGGTTGCCAGATGAAAAACTTGAAAATCAGAAATTCTTGTTTTCAAAATCAGAAAAAAATCAGAATTTTTCTTCGAGAGCGGAAACTAATCAGAAAGAGTAACTTCTTGCAAACCAAGGCCTATCATGTTGACATACTTGCACAAATTGCTTCACTTTTTTTGTTTATCAACTCATACTTTATTTCCAAAACTATTTCATAGTAAAGAAAGACAACACAAACATTATATAGCTTAGAGTCAAAGATCGTGTACTGTAAGCTAAGGAGATTGATCATAGTCGGATCAAATGAATGCTCACACTGTCAAACCAACTAATTAAAAATATGTGCTGCCAATAGCGTACACGGACCGAGATATTCGAGTTTCAAGAAATTTACAGTTTGCCATGTGCCCACACTACGAAATTTCATCATTGCTTAGTTTTCTTTTTTCGTCATGGTTGGATGGAGCACGACCATTTATATAAGAAAAAACAATATCACACATATTACAAAGCAAATTCTACGAAGTCTAGGACAACATTTTTTTTTATTATAAGGGTAATAAACAACATATTCTAATTGCTCTCAAATTGCTTTTGAATATATGTGATATTGTTTCTCCTTATGTAAATAGTCGTGTTCCATCGAACCATAACAAAAAAAGGAAACTAAGCATTGATGAAATTTCGTAGTGTGGACACATGACAAACTGTAAATATCTTGAAATGTAAACATCTCGATCTATGTACGCTAGTGGCAGCTCATGTTTTAAACTAATTGGTCTATGAGGAAAAGCATTCATTTGATCCGACTATGACCAATCTCTTGAGTTCGCAGTTACATGGCCCTTCAATTGTTAGTTAATACAAAAAAAGGTAGCAAAAGACACCTAGTGTCGGATTCTTTTACGAAGCCCAAAACTCTGTTTACGAAAAATATGAGCAAACAAATCATATATGTAAACTACGCAGATCAAAAATCTTACGAAAAATAATAAAGGTTATAGAACATAAATTCTATATTATTTTTTCAAGTTTTTCTTTGTTCAAAATCCCTTCAATAAATGTTTGTGAACTAAAGTATGTTTACAAAATCGTTAAAAAAAATAATTAGCATTCATTCTTAAATTCAGCAACGCAAGAGTTTACTGATATATTAAAGTATTCGTTAGTGGCTGTAGAACTCAGAAACTACAAAATATTAAGAAAGGAAAGAAGGTAGCGCAACACGAATCTATAATAATAATGAGTTATAGTCGCAATTAATTTCGCTAGTAAAGCCACCACCTGAAAAGTTTGGAATTTGGCATAAATCAAAAAAATCAGACGATTAGGAGAAAACCGGGGAAATGTTCAAATTTCAGAACCTTTTCTGACTTTTCAGAAGATCTGGCAACTCTGATTTTAACTGTAAGTTTGGGTGAACATGAGTTCGGTTTTGTTGGGAAAACACTAACCACGTAAAGATAGATAAGAATAGATCAAAGAGACGAGAAACAAGAATACAGATCAAGAGAACACACACGAACATATGTATGTGTAGATATATATACAAATAGAGTGACGCATAGAAGCGAAAGGGAAAATCCAATGACGTATATGTGGAAACATAAAGGAAAAAACCAAGATGTGAAATGACGTAGTTCGTAGGGAAAATGTCCATGTGTGCTGCACAGATACCTATTGGAAGAATCCTCAACATTAACTTATGTATGTTTTTTTACGTTATTAGTACTTTGTTAGGCCCAAAAAGTTTTAGCCTATCAATAAAA